>JABFPN010001013.1:0-34378 GCA_022817305.1 Leptoteleia sp. ZL-2020
AATTGAATACAATTTTCCCATGTCTAAAAAATATGCTGAATCAATTGCAAGCATCAAATCAGCATTTACAGAATAATAATTACAAAAACACTAACTCCGTGGCAGCAGACTTACTGCATCACCTTAACGTGATTCTTCATTACTACCTAGGAATAACTGTTGAACAAAAATACACCCAAAATGTCATGTAATGTAAAAGCGAAAAAATCTTTATTACATGTACAATGAAAAAAAAGTTTGAATAAAAATTGTTATACTATATCTAAAAATGGGGACAAATGACATCTTGTCATACATAACATGTAGTTTAAAAAATGTGAGAATTGTACAAGTTGTAATCTAGTATAATAAAAGTGATTGTTTATCCATATATAATATATGAATATAATTATATATAGTATATAACCCCTTTTAAACTGTATGTTAAGTTTGACAAGATGTCATTTTTCCCCATTTTCAGATAGTGTATAATAATCTTTATCCCATTTCTTTATTTCAATCTACTCTATTGACCAAAATTTAACTATTCATTATTAATTATCGTTTTTTTAATAATAATTAAACGGTAATTAATAGTCAATAAAGTAACACTTTAACAAATACACGGGGAAAAATACACTGTGCGATTCACAGCAAAATAACATTGACTCAACATAAAACAAATGTGTAAGATTGTCATAGTGTATTGCGTTGGCCTAACAGCGCACCTTCTTTTGTTTTACCGACAGTATATGACTGTTTTATCGACAGAGCACGGTTTACTCTATATCATAATTCTTACTAGTTCACCATATAGGATCAAGAGCGCATATTCAACATTGTCTAGCAACGTCGAATCTATTCCATTATTTTTTTCCGTTTCAAGTACGTCTAACAGCTGATTGGACGGGACACGCGGAAAAAGGAATCAGGGCCATTCTTAGTTGCATTGTAGATTTCTGTTTGAGAAGCTCGCGACTCATAGAAAAAGTTGACTCGCAGGGAAAAAGGGTATTTTAATCAGTTGAGCCGCGAGCATTAATCCGCGAGCCGTAAGCAGCGTCAAAGCCGCGCCAGTATTGTTAGTTGGATGACACTGGTAGGGACGTAAGATGCATATTCAACGAGGCGAAAGCCAAAGGACAACATTTTGTGGTTCACGTTTGCCAACGGTTAAGAGCAATTTAAATGCGAAATAGGTAATGCACGCGAGACGAGAAAATGAATAATAATGGGGGAAAGGTAAGGGGGCAGAGCTGATAAGCAGGTAAGATGCGATAAAGCAGTGGAAGTGTGGGGGGAGCAACCTGCCGCGGCTAAAAGAGGCGGCTAAAAATGACAACTGCGGCGCCGCCGAGCGAAACTGCTGGGTCCGCCGGGTCTGCTGGGTCTCGTTGGCGGCGGGGGTTTGCCGGCGGAGCTTACCGATGAGCTCGCATAAATTCTCGATTTAAAATGAATGCGTAATGGGCAGCGGGAGCGTCGGTGAATGGGGGCGCTTGCGTGTGCTGAATTCGCGTAATGCGACGCGCCGAGTAGGTGGTAAAAACGATAATAGCGCTGCGGGTGGATGGAGAATGTAATGTGTTGGCGGGGGGAGGGGGGGGGGATGGCGTGCCATTTGGGGCAGGGAAACTCGGCTCGAATCCGAAAAAGAGGCAACGAAGAAGCGACGGCGAGCGGCCGGCGCAATTCAGCCAAATTGATTTATACAAAGTGCATTAAAGTGCGAATGGCCCCGTTGGTTAAACGATGCGAAAGGTAAATAATACGTGGGCGCGTAGGCGTACGTGCGTAGGAGGCGGACGGGGTGACAGAGGAAATTTGGCGACGCGCGGACAGACAGGTGGAGAGGCTGCGGGCCGTCGCTGTGCAATCGGTAAATGCTTGCACAAGGGAAGCCCTGGTCCGAATAAACCGCAATGTTGAAATCACTGTGATTGGATGCCGGCGCTCGCAGGATGAAAATTAAGAGGGAGGCGCACACATTTCATTTGCAACAGAGGCAAGTCACAGGTCAGTTGAAGCGTGAAATTGGCTAAAAATGAGCAGAAACGGCGCGCGCGGTGCTTTAGACGCGAGTTATTTAATACGAGGCGCAATTCAGCTATTCGTACAATTATTAAAACTGTCCAAATCGAATTGAGATTTTCCGCCGCTGGCCGCTTTCAAACGGGAATATGCGTAAAATGCGGGGAGCGCTTTGCTGACCGCGCTATCGGAACGATAACGCACGTTAAATAATTCCCGTCACCCCGGTGGCAGCCGCGCAAACCATTTCAATTTCGTTACGTTTTGTTTCGATTTCCCCGCGGCCAACAGTCACGCGCAAAACATCGCCTCCGTGCCGGCCCAAGAATTTTATTTCGCTTACACAGCCCGTTCCTGCTTCTTGCTATTTAATATTGCTATTTAATATTGCCGGCGCGAGGCCGCCGCTTCCGCGAGATTAATAAATCAGCGTGCCCAACGCCTAAGTAAAAAGCGAGCGGGATGCGCGGCTCACTTTTTGCCCGGCGCCTATTCGTTAGGCGGCGCCTCACACTTGGGCAATTTAATCGAAAGACGCGCGGCGGCCCATCCTCGCGTTAGAAATTGATACAAACATTACGTTAGAAACTCGCAACTTACGTAAGGGAATATAGCATAAATGAATATACATCTCCGAATTCTAATAATATATAGTAGTAACTATTGACTATTGAAACAGTTGGATACTTTTCAATCAAAATAAAAAAAAATTCTTTTCCCATTCGAAAATGTTTGCGCTACTCTGAATATCCGTGAATCTAGGAAATTCATAGGAAAACGTGCCGTCCTTGTTCCTCACGGACGTGCTCATTATAATTCCCAGCAATGCTTAATTAAATCGACTGTGAATCGGTAACATTGTTTCATCTCCGTTCCCCTACGCGGCAAGTTCGGTAGAATATCATACACAGAGAGACCGAAATAGTAACACTGTGGTGGTAAAATATATAAATGGTAAAATTGTACAACATAAGTGGTAAAACTTATAATTTACTACTTACAGTGGTATGCCTCGTGCGCCATCTCCCGGAGTCGCGAAGTGACTAATACTCGATTGATGAAAAGTGATGTGAAGTGCATTGGTTTCCTTTATAATACGGTTTGATTTTTAATCTAGGATATTGTGGTACGTATAAATTATTTAATATGAAAATTGAACGAAATGTAAAGTATAATAATATAAGATCTTTGTTTAACCTCTTTTTGTTTATTTATTTACTTTGGTTAAAAACTGAAGTTTATTTAAATTATTGACAATTTCCTAACCCCAATTTTTTTTAAATATAGTTAAGTCGATTTTTAATTTGAATTTTTCCTATTGAAAAATACAATTAAATAAATTTAATGGTGCTTATTTTTGGTTTTAAAATGAAGTTTCACTACATTATAATAGTAAATTTTACATTTTACCACTCAAGTAGTAATATTTTACCATTTAAAACGTACAACTTTTACCACTTACATGAAAATAGGTTTACCATTTATATAGTACAATTTTACCACTTTTATAGTGTACTTTACCATTTATGCTGTAAGTTTTACCACTTCGGTCTCTCTGTGTAAAGTTGTTGGTGAAACGAAAGAACGGTCATTCATTCCGCGATACCTTAGAATTGTGCCGCGCAAATTATTTTTCCCTTTACAGGAACCAATCTACCGTGCTGAAATTATGAATAAAATTATAGTAGTCCTTAAAGTAGTTCGGCACCGAAAACTCTATTTAACATTTAACGGACAAACTGCAGTTATATTAAAATCATTTCGCGCGGAAAAAGGAATTCGAGAGAACATTAAGGCAGTTTTTGTGCAAGCTTTAGGATAGAAATTCTTTAAACGTGTTTCAAATTTATTCCCCGTGTTCGGCGGCCCGGAAAATATAGCTGTATACAACGAGATAAATTATATATTACAATTCACTATATTGTCATTAACTTGCGACACGGTTGTACGCGCGCTTATGATTGAATTTGTTAACCAATATCATGATAAATTACATTAAAAACGTAAATGGTGTAAACTATATTTGCCAATATATTCCGCAATACGATCACACATGGCTGCGAGTCATTAACGGCGCAGTAACGTTTATTACGGAAAGAAAGAAATAGGGGAGGGGAAAAAAATTCTTCGGCAATTTTATACTTTTATTATAATATCAGAACTGTACGGTTTTTGTACTTGACATTTTTTCTTCCCCGCACGCTACAGTCAATCTCATTTTATGCGCAATTATGGCAAGGAAATTGCAAACTCCGTTTAGCGTCGTGTAGAACGATACTAAATTGATTTTGATGATATTCTTTAGTTTAGCACGAAATATTCTTTGACGGGCGTTCGAATCTTTTAAAATGTTAACGGAATTAACGTTACGGAATGGTCATGCAAAAACCTGAATGGCTTACATCGAGAAACGTTTTCCGGTTAAAACTAATTCGCGTTAATGTATGCGTGCAAATTTTATTTCGCCCCGACATGTTGTCTGTTAAGCCGCGAGAACTTTACGAACAGTTCCAACTTTGTTATAAGAAACTGTAACGTGCGGATAAAAGATATGGAAGCGGAAGATTTAATTCTGTAGATTTTGCATTTGTTGACTGAGTGTGTACATAAAGTTCGTTGCAATGTACAACATTAACATAGACGGGCCGTTTTGATTTGTAACTGAAACGTACGTTCCACTTTAACGGAAAAAAGACTTTAACTTTAAAATCAGATAAATGCGATCTCTGTCTTTTGTATACTTGTTTTGGAATTACATGGAATTAAAGAGTATCAGAATCTAAGATTTAGAGATTATGCATTATGTAGGTGTGCGCTGCTGTAGATATTATGTATCATAATGTTTTTGGTGCAATAGGAGTAATTAAATGGAATTAATATAAGAGAATAATCAGCGTTAGTTTATAAAATGTTGTGACATATGTTAAAATATGTTTAATATGAGTGAGTACTTAACAGTCAATGAAACATTTGCTTTGGTGAGAAATAATATTTTTATGACGAAAAATGAAAGATCGATGAAAAAATAAAATAAAAGATTTTTATCGTATAATTAAACGAAAATAAATACTACGAGGTCAAGAACGAAGAATTTGTAGCAAATATGAAAATCAAATTATAAAGCTTTTCAAACTTTATGCGTAGGCAATATTCAGGATTTTATTTGATAACAAAGCACTTCAATTATTCGATTTTATTTTATACTCATTAAATTGATCGATAATCATATTTGTACCAATGTTCTATTGATATTCTTTAATTGAAAACTACGTTGGATAAAGCTTTTAATTGGCAATGAAATATACTTCACTAGTTATTCATGCAAATAATAAATTCCTTGTGGTTTTAGTTGGAACGTTTAGTTGGAAATTGTAAAATGTCAGCTCAATTACTGATACATTTATTTAATAATTAAAATAATAATCATTTGATTTATAAACGTATTAGTTTAAACAATAATTTTGTGAAATTTATAGTAATGTACACTGAGAAAAAAAATAGTAGCACGAATTAACGTGTTTTATGTTTTATTAAACTAGCAAGAGTCTGACATTTTCGCAATTTTTTTTTTTCATCAACTTAAATATATCACAAATGAGAATCAATATTGAAGAAAATGTGGCACATATAATTCAATTAATCAGTTAATTTTATTACACGGATCAACACTTTATGCTATTTTTACATTTAATTGAAATTCTATATCCTTCACTCAGACGGATGCTAATTAAGTAAACGAAATTTCAGGAAATGTTTTTTTAAGGTGGAAAAACAAGGAACCGCAGAAAGGTTCTTAAAAGAAATAATATGAGGGGTGTAAAACAGTATCTCCTGGCCGCAATCACTGTAATCTATAAAACGTCTAAGAACATGGTCATTTATGGAAGTATAATTCTGAAAATTGCTAAAAGACTTACATACAAGATATTAAAGATATTAAAGAGATCAATGTTAAGATTAAAATGAAATGTAACTTTTTTCGGTATTTTAAGTCTTAAAGACTTATGATTTAAAATCTTGTAATATGAAATACACACTTGTACATTTTTTGCAACCTTTAGCAAAGTTTATTATTTAGAAATGCTGCTCATTATATCGTGCATATATACATGTATACATATATATTAACTGCTATTCATATTGGGAATATAAAAATATAGAATTAAATTTCTTCAAATAATAATAATAAAACAGAATCTTTAATTAATTTGTTTAATTGACATGACTCTGTTAACGATCCGTACGATTACAATTATTAAATTCATTTTACAAGTAACACACTTATTATTATTTTGTATTCAAACAAAAAATAAGCGATATTAAAAAGTTTACGAAAAAAAGAAGAAGAACATTTCTTTTTATCGATAATCAGTAAAACTGAGTATCTGATACGCGTTGTTTAAATTACCAAGGCAAGTGTTCAATGGCCTAGTCGTTACAATCTTAAACTGATAATACAGATATAAGCTGATAATATTAAAAATTTCCTAATATCGCAAGTTTTCATAAATCGGGCGCACCTGGTGTAGCGTTTGTGCAATTTTGTGCTCCCTTGGGGGGGGATGCGGTTGTTTTTATGGAAGTTTGCTGCATCCACACTGCTTATCGAATATGCTAATCGCTTTGGTAACATTAAAATTGAACAGTATTCAGGACGGGAGGTAATTTCCCGGATTTCGAATGGAAAGACTTGCAGTACGTACTTAATAATACCGTGTATCGTTTCAATAATACAATCGAACGTATCGAACGAGAGAGAGAAAAAAAGAGGGACCAAAAAAAGCGATATCGCGAGTAATGGAGCAAAATTTCGCGAGTAATCGCGACGGAACGTTACGCGCGAGATAAACATAACGCGGCTCTTCGACGGTCGTTGCTATGTATTATTAAATCAAATTATGCAAACTGAAGCGACGCATCATGAGCGCATTCTAGCAAACTTTGACGCGATATAACTGTAATGATATATTAATCGCAACTTGTGATAATGAACAAACGGCCTCTTCTAAAACTATTCAAGTACGATCAACCAGAGAGAAATAATTGCTCGCGTTAATTCACACACCATCGCATTTGTGATTTAATAACGGCGTTCCAAGAAATACATGCGAGAATAGGCAGCTGCGGATCGCGCTTCAAAATAATAAATGCAAATTTATTGAATGCAAATGTGTCAAATGACGTGTCCCTCGTTACAGCCGTGTAATAATATTGCCTCTCGTTTCGCTTCTGCCATAATCTAAATATTGCGCGATATTTTGCGCTGAAAGTTGCCGTATTTTCAATGTCACCGATCGCATTCATGTTCTATTAATTGTTTGCCGTGTAACGAATTATTATATAAATAATTTAAATCGCGATGCGCCGGGCGCTTCCGAATTATTATTTCGCTTACTTGATTGAAAGCTTCATTGATTATAATAGATTCATTAAATACGTGACATTGATGTATTATATTAATTTAATCAAATTTGAATATAAAATGCGGCATTGTTTTTGGAACGTGAGTTTTATAACAAAATCGATATGCGCTTATGAATGTTATGCTTATTTGAAATGAAACTTAATTGATAAAGTGTAATTGCGTTATGATCAATGACATGCAATTTTATTATCAATACAAACGATATAATTTCACCAGCAAACATTAATTCTTTATTAATGCGCAAGTACGGAAAAAGTTTGGCACTTGGATGAAAAAAAAAATTTAAACAACGAGAGTGATACTGAATGGATCCGGCTTATCTAACTGATAATCTCGTTCAAAAGGGAATATTGAACATTATCTGCCTATGGATTGATGTTTGATTATTTGGTTGCACAAGTATTTACTTGTTTTAAAATAAATTAAAATTTTTAATTTTCCATTTGGAATAAGCGACATACTTAAAGTTGAGTATTAATCAATAAATGGAACAGATTGTTTACTAAAGAAAAAAATAGATTAATTGCCTGAAAATGTTCCATGTTGATTGTTCCATGATATCCGTTTAAACAATTAAGAAATGATTTTGAAAAGCCGTTCGCAACAAGTGTATTAAGTACTTTTAAATGTAAAATTTACAAACAGTAATAATTACATGCTAATCTTAATAAAAGACAAAGCAAAAAAAAGTCACAAAAGTTTTTACGCCGTTGTAGTCACTTTTTCCATACAAAACGTATTGTCATTCACTTAAATCTATATACCTTGAACAAACATTCTTGAAATGACTCTATCGATAAAAATAATCTTCATTTATTATGATTTAACGTCACTATTAACGCATGCTAACAAAAAAAGAGTATTGCAACGAAATAAATTTCCTTTTTTATCGGTTATCTCTCCAGAGAACTAATATCATTTTTATTGCCATTTGCATTAAAATTCTGCATCACCATGTACGATATAATAAAATGTAAAAAAAAAATACTTTACATCAGATAGAAATCTCTAGAAAACTGGGCGCAATTTTTGCCACTAATGAGTAATTTTAATATAATCCTTCATCTATGTTGGTTCAAATTTTCGGGCACTTTAGGCTTTTTTAACTTATGCAATAAGTTCTCAAATCAACTTGGGCTCGTAACTTTAGTTTTATTTATTTTATTTTATTATTTATTTCACGTATGTGACATAATTGCATGGCGTAATTTTTACCACGCAATGAATTCACATTCTTTCGAAACTTGTCCAGTTAAGAGGCTTTACCGTCCCGGAGAATAACCCCGTTTCCCTGAATTTTCGGCAAAGGCATATGGAAATGTTCAAATTCGACGATAAATTTAATTGATATCGCGATACAAGAAGCTTTGAATTTCCTTCAGTGACATTAATGGTTTGTTATGTCAAATGCTCGGCTCGCACAGATTACACCCTAACTGAATCAGTAACCAGTCGTACTTAATTTCTACTGCATGCACGGCAATACAATCTAGACCGTAATCACCGTCGTATGATGCTTTCGAAGCCTTGGTAGTGCAATATACGTACGTGATAATCGTTGACGATTACACAGCAAGCGTGAAATGACTACTAAATTCCGTTAAGTAAATTTACGCCAAAAATGTCACTTAAAACATTTATGAAACTCCCAACATTTCCGCCTACACTTAATTTCACATTTTTCGTCCTTTTCGCTCGGCTATATTGTTTTCTCACTTCATCCATGTAACAATTTTTGTCCGCTGATTTGTGCGAGGCCGAAAAAAAATTTGCCAACACGTAGCATGCATTATATCTATTTACGAATCGTTCGGCTGGTAAAAAGTTATAGCACATCCATAGAAATTTAAATTGCATTTTAAAGTCAATTTAAAGAAGCACTTTTTATTAAAAATTTTTATAATCTGATTTCGCATATTTTCGACTTTAAAATAATTTTACTGGAGTAACGGGTATTTATTTTATTTTTACAAAATCTCATAATCGACGAGTCAATTTAATTAAACGGATTGTACAGTCAAAAATTTAATAAATCGATTTCCAAGTGATGATAAATATTTACTCAGGAAAGCGGCAAATAAGAATTAAGGAAAAAAGTATTCAATTTTCTATAAATCGTTGCAAGAAAACTGAACTGAAATTATGCAGAACTGAGTTTTAAGCTCATTTTATAAATTGAATATAGTTCCTAATATTTGTCAAGCATAATTGGCATGAAATTTAATAATATAAAACATTCAAATTGGAGTAAAAAGAGAGGATTGTAATAAGTAAATTGTATATATTTTATTGGCGCTATTCTCGATTTTAGATTGATTAATTTACCAAAAAGAGAAAATTGTAAAACCATGCTCCAAAAGCGAGATTGATTAAAATACTTGTAAAAATTGAAATTATAATGTTGCATTTAAAATATGCTTAGATTTGTTAGAGTTTCAATTAATATGCTTATTTTCTTATTTCTAAAATTCGTGCAATTATCTACACACATATTAACATCAAAACAGAAACATGACGAAATAATTTAAACAAATTTTATAATAATAATTTATTAGAATAGTACATTTACATTATATTTATCCAAAATTGGGCGCGAAATCAAATATCCAATATTTGGCAAATTTTTTAAAAAAAACTTAAACATTTATGAACCTAAAATATTGATACTAATGAAATGTCAGTACTTTTAATACGCAAGAAAAATAATTTCTTAATAATAGCAATTCCATATCTTTGGTATAATTTTTAAATCCGTGTTACATGTAATGTAACCCAATGTATCCAATAACTAATAATGAAAGTTTCGAAATAAATCACATTGCAAACATTTAAGATTCATAAATAATAATAAAAAGACAAATTAGAAAGTATCTTAGCAGAAACTTGCGTCAGTTTACTCGGCGTACATTTAATTGCAAGTATTACATTCTTCGAACTATTCGTATGAAATTAAGTTTTTTTTATCACAAGGGTGACAATCGTTTGATTTGTTGACTTTTTACAATAACGACGATTTTCTATTTCTATGTTCTCGAACAATGAATTATTATCATTGGAATCGATCGAGTTTGAAATTACGCTTCGATGCAAAAGCTCGACAATAGAATCTAAACTAAGTGTAGAATAAATAAAAGATGTGAATAGTGGGAGCATTATTGGAAATCCGATTGTAATCCTCAACACTGTACACAAAGAAAATAGTTGTCACATATAAAATGTATGTTTAGTTACTATAAGTATCGTGTACAAAATAAATACAAACTGTGGCTGCACCGAGTGAAACTTCTTAAGAAAATTACACAACTGAAATTTGTATAGTTGCAAGATGATTAGTTACCGCAACTGCAAGGCAGTAGTATTAAAAATTATTTTCACTGCAACTCCATTCATGGTTGGTTTTGGGGCCAAAAGAAGTGAAAAGAAATCGCATCAAATAATAAACTAAATTTGTAACAACTGCTGTCGGTATAACATATAAAATAACGTCTAAAAAAATAAAAGAAATACTTCATACAATAAAAATTAAATTAAAATTAAAGTTACAAAAAAAGTACAAATTAATAGAAGTATTTTGTTAAGAATGTTTCGTTAAAAAATTTGAATGGTAGTTCCGTTTTGTAGCCTTATTATTTCTTTTTATTATGGATTAATTTTCTTGCTTCTGTTTTATACTTTCCTCAACTCTCTGTACTTATTGCACGAAGTGAACTGCGTTATAGTTTAAGTAAACTGACATTTTTTTACACTTTAATCACTATCAATTTTTTCAACGTCTTATTTTAATTTTAATATTTTTTATTTAAAGAGAAACCTCAAATATTTAATTAGTACCTTTAAAGTATTCAGTATTTGTACAAAAAATGATGTAAGTAGAGAAAAAGGAGTTTTTGATTACAATGTAATTTAGCACATAATATTTATTCTTAATGTTTTTGCAAGCATGTTATACGCGTGGAAAAAAGTTGGGCAAAAATTATTATACTATTCTTTAAAGAGCAAAGTTTGTTTACATGCCAAATTGACTTCTTTTGTACTAAGTTAGAAAACAAACAAGATACTATTATATTAAAACAATTTCAATGTTAAATAACAGTTATACTATTCATTATCAAGTTCGTAAATATGTGTATGTGTTATGTAGAATTTATTTTATTGAACATTAATCCTTGTATGAATGTACAGACTGTTTCAAATTTCAAACATTCAAATAATAATAATAATTTTCAATAATATCAGTTTAGATTGGAAATAACAACAATAACTTCTTATCTTCTCACACATTTTCTTTAAATATAAACTAATTTCAACAGTATCATAAATGTCGAAATAATCTTATCGCTGCAACTAAAGATAATTTTTGTTAACTTGATTTAATCACCATATACAACAATGTGTAAATAATAAGTTATAAGAATATTGAAAAGAGTTAAACATTTAATGGTTACGATGACTGACTACGTTAACATAAAAATATAATACATATAATCATTACAGTTAAGTATAATGATTTTGGTTCAGTTTTTTTTTCATTGACACGCATTCTACAAACACGCAAAACGATTCGATAAGTCGAAATGTGGAACTATATATATGACGTGTTAGCTAACTGTACATTACTACACTGAAGAAATATGTTAGAGTAAAGTTGTGTGATGGGAATTTTTTGGATTGACGCTTATAATCATTGAAAACAGTAGTTTGAGATTCTCTAATGTACAATTAAATTTTACCTAAAGGCTAGGTATTTAAAAAAAATTAACTACGATGACACGAGTCAATTGCAAACATCTGCTAAGAAAAGTTAACTGAAAATCCATAAGCCAAAGAAAAACGAAATAAATAAGTATTTAAGATTACTGTAATTCATAAAAAGAATATATTGTTTTAGAGGTTGACTTAGACACATATGAATCAAGAGTTTACTTTATATTTTTCATCATTGACAACTTCAGTATAAATACATACAATCATACAGTTGGTCATTTTACTACTTAAAATTTTGAATTATATTTAATGTTTAAAGTGTTTGGAAAACATTGAAAGGAATAAGGGAATAAACTAAAGAAATTCTTCATATCTGCTAATCAGGTTGCTTATATATTTGTTATTTATCAACTTATTCTTCGCTTGTACCAATTGTATCTTTTGTCTTTAACAATACCCGCGCGGAAAAATACACCTGGATGGCAGCTGGATGAAGGCTGGATCTCGGCTGGATTACGGCTGGATACAAGGCTGGAAAAAGGATGGGTTTGGCGCGAATAGAACCTTTTTAAAACAGCTGGTAGCAATCGGCTGGATATCGGCGAGATCAGTCAATCATTATTCTAGTACTCCAATAGGTGACGCTAATGACAGTTTGTCCACAAGAGAATTGTCGCATGAAATATATATGAGATCGCGCTATAAGAGGTAGGGTGGGTGGGGAAATTTATTTTTGAAACTTTGCAATCGAATCAGAATGACGCGTCAATATCAACTGGACGATCTTTCTATTTCTTTTTTTTTCCAGCCGAAATCCAGCTGTATTTTACCGCGTGGGTAATGAATTAAATTAATTTATAATTGCTCAACGTCTGATGTTACAGGTTTCAATTTTGTATTTTTATTATAAACATGAAGTAATAATTAATTAGATAACTCATTTTTTATACTGAATTTATTTGTTAATTAAAGGCAACGTTGCGGTCTTATAATAAGGTGGTGTCAGAGATCAGTTTGTTGTCTTATTAAAGTTTCATTAAATTAATGTTAAATGAATAAATTATTTAAAAGTATGTTCCATATTTATTTTCGACTTGTTTTTATTTACTAAAATTATTCTGAACGATATATACAAAAGAGCATGAAATATTTTTATTTTAAAACGAGGTTTCGGTTTTTATAATTAAACTGACAAATATATGTGATTATAAAAGAGGAAATTTATTTAAGAAAAAAATAATATATTTCGGCAAATAATCAATTTATTCCTTTCTTTGTGGTGTTACAAATATTTATTACTTGTTATTTTATCTGCATCCTTTAATCAATTTATATATATATATACAATTTCAAAATTACAAACAGCAATTAAAACTAACCAGAAAACAGCTGATGACATCGTGTTCAATAAATACTCAACAAAATTTGTCGTTAAAGCAAAAAAATCATACGCAAATCAAACAAAATGCGAGCCAGACGAAAAAATAATGACTTCAGTTCCACAATCGAAAATATCAAAGAAATATATTCTTGCGTTATACATTTATCATGAACTTCGACTGCGAGCACCCATTAACGTCACTTTTGCTACAAGAATAACAGATTTCACATTAAATTTACCTCAATTTCGTGCAATTTCAAGAATTGAGGCCCTAACGAAAGGCGGTGGAACGAAAGTGCGCAAAAATGAGTATGTATTCGCAATAAAAAAAAGTACATGAAAAAAAAGAGGATTAGAGTGAAAGAAGGCAAGCAGAAAAAAAAAAGAGGGGAAAAATGCATACAAAGGGACGAACTCGCGCTCGTTAGCTCGTAACTACAGATTTGATTTACCGTTTTGCGCGCGTGTATGGGCATATGACTTCCGGTTGTAGGTAGGGATGGCGTTATGCGAGAGAGAGGGAAAGAGAGGCAGTATGCTGGTACCACTTTTTCTCTCTCGTATTTTCGTCGTCCCGAAGAACGGTGTCGCTTTTCCCCCTCTCTCTCTCTCTCACTCTCGGAATTCAGAAGACAGCAACACGCCCTGTCATCAGTTGTTAACACGTTCCACAATCCATGTTCCAGTTGATGATACAACCGGCTGCGGTCGATTTACTTTTAAATGACCCATACATCGCTGAACGCAGTAATTAACACCGCCAGTGATTTCGCTACCCTACTTGCGCAGATATTTGTCAAGCTATATCTTCAGCTGGTCTGATAGCCCTTGCCTACTTGGGTACACCTAGCGTAATACATCTGAGGCGTTGGAAGAGCCCACACGTATATATAAAATCCCGTTTAGATTCTTTCGTTAGAGCCAAAATACCGATAGCAAAATGGATAGGGGCCAGCGACAGTTAGTGGGCATCAAGTCTTAAGCTATAGGAGCTGTACAAATAGGATGTTGTTCTGGGTAGCGATTAGTCAAGCTTGGTGATGCAATTAGTTATCAGGTAAATGGAGGACGATATGCGCAGTCTTTCCCAGCAAATTGTTAAGGCTTGGTGAATGAGGATGGTTTGTGTAGCGGCGGATAAGTAGTATCGCGAATTTCATCCAACACCATCGAATTTGCTTAAAGTAAGTTGTGACGAATTGGTCAAAGGTAACGTACTTATTAAGGAACTCTTATTGTTTGCGTTGTAGCATGATACTTGTTTTTGATAATCCTGACGAAGGTTATTAGCGATAATGACATTCACGCGCACTGACCCACGATTACACACACGACACACCTATCGCTTTTCCTTTCTCTATCTCCTTCTATCGCCTACGCGACACCAAACACCGTTACCCAGCGAAGGATTGTCAAAGTGAATTCCAAGTGCACCGATTTCTTCGTTAATCTGCCTCGAGTCGGCTTCTCTCGTTGAATAATTCACAAAACTTCACGGCATCTTCCTCGCCGATTGGACGATAATTTTGCGCGTTGTCACTTTTATTATTCTTGATATCAGATAAGAGTCACGAGTATTGACAAGCGGTCACGTGAATGGAAGATAACTCCGCTCGTAGCATCGTCAGCAAAGAGTGGCCCGATTATCCGATCAATTTGGGTATTCGATTCACGAGCGCCTTCTTAATCGATTATCATTATTTCGCGACGACACCGTGAGACGGAATCAAATAATTTCACAGCATCCAAGACGAAGCGCGCGTATGCGAGCGACACGGATATTTTTGATCCGATCGGTGTGCAGCATACATTGACATAATTCGATCCCGAGGTTGCGGGACAAGAGAAAACGGTGTCCGTTCGCCGATTTCACTCGTTCGTGAAACTAAACTGCATACACGAACGAATAGCAACACACACACAATGCTGTATGTAGTTCACGGAGCGACGTGAACGACGAGATTATTTAGCTGATAAAGCGATTTCACGTATGGTCCTGCGGACCGATGGGGTATTGGTAGCACTTTGTGATAGCCGGTCGCAAAAGTACACACACACGGTAATGACAATAGTTTGCTATTGTCTGCACGCGACGAAGCGTACGAACGTAACGCAGAGGCACGACTGCCGGCCTGCACAGCGTGACGTGCTTATCGTTAAACTTGCGGAGGCCGCAAGAGAGGAGCTGCGCCACAACCAATGAAACGCGAACTGCTGCCGCGACGCAAGCGTCCCTTACGGCAATATTTTGCAACTTGTTGCTTGGAACTGCTTTATCGACTTGACATTCGATAGGCCGCGGGTCAAACCGCTCGCTCAAAATTACTGTCCGAGGTAAAGGGGCGTTAATACGATGATTTTCAACTTTTAAGACGTCGGTGTATTAAATAAATTCAACTAGCCATTGCATGTGACTGCTGGCAATAGAAATATCTATTAACTTTCATCTCTTACTCAATACTTTTCGGTTAATTCTTCCTTAAGATTTTTTTTCGGAAATTGTACATGTAAATATAATTGTTCCTTAAAGGTATTAAAACATATTTTAACGATAAAATATAATGCAAATTATCTAATTTTAATTAAAACTTAAATGTGAATTTATTATTTAAAAATATGAATATCCAATTAATGTCATTTTTTTTAATTATTTTAAATATTATAATCTCTCGCTAATCGTTTTCTAAGAAAATAACTCTTATATTATAATAATTCGAGAATTATTTAATTTTATCACGAATATAGTGAAACCATTAATAAATCCTTTGCAGCTTGTAAGAATCATAAATTAATAATGTTGCTTGGCACCTTCTTATCCGTCCATGAACTATTGTCAATCGTATACGTCGATAATACATCTAAAATTGATACATCTGATTAACTGACTTAGGAGTAAATAGTTATTAAAGTTTCCTCGGCTCATTTCTATTGATAATCTGTTATTAATTATAAGGCAAACTTTGAAAATAATGGTTAATAAATAAGTTTATAAGCCTTATAAATTCTATGAATTTTTATGGTTCAAAAATGAAGTGTAATTACAATAAGACTTAAAACTGAAAAACTTTCTAAGCCTTTTTTACCGTTAAAATGCTTACCAATACAATTAAGGTGTGTTGAATATTGTTTTAGCTGCGAATGTAATTTCAGTTGCAAAAACTACTAATTACTAGATTTCTGAAATCTTATTTGATAACGGATGTGATGGAAATTGCGATGCAACTATGAAATCATTAAATTACCACCTTACGACGCAAATAGTGGGACACAATAATATTTCATCCTTAATGCGAAGGAAACAAAATACAAAGCGTACGACAAGTCCTTCTAATCAGGTCCGCCGTTCTGTCAGAAACGTCAAGAGAATAAATTTCAGCACATGTCAGCCACATACCCTTTCATGTACTCAGAAATTACCCGCACAATCGTCGCACCTACAAGTACTTCCGTCTCTCAAATCAACTACCGCGAAACGACTGCCGCTCAAATAACGAGGTACTTACTCTGTTTTTCACAATTCCACACTGTTCTCAAAATTCTAAAGACGCTTATCAAATTAGCAGCAAAATGAATGTCTTAATATTTGGCTCGGAAATCTAATGGGGAAATTTTTTATAAATTTTATACGTACAATTAATTTACAAACAGGTAGATAAAGAAAATAATTAAAGGATACATTAAAACATTAAATTAAATTCTGTCAACGGTGTATAATATTATAGCACAATTATTTATAAATATAAATTATCTTTTTACGTTTCACAAAATAGTAGGCATTATTGTTGCGATTATATCAACAGTAATATATATCAAGTTACAATGACTAATTTTATTTAAAATTTCTTTATTTTAACAACAAATGTATATCGGTTCCTTAATTAATCCTTTATTAATTTTTATTGTTGCGAAGGCAGTAAAATATACGTGAATTATGTGCAGTTGATATTTATACGATAATCGACGTAAAGCAGTGAGACAGTTCTCGTGACTTATACAGAGCAGTTATAATTTGAAACAATTATCAATCTGAAAGAACTGAAAACGATTAACGGGTCTGGGTAAAATGGTCCTCGGCAGCATGATTGATCGACGAAGAGGACCAATGCATTGACTTCTGGGAAAGCGGTGGAAACGCGATGAGAGTAACGAAGCGAGGAGCGAAATCAAGAACGGGGCTAACATCGAGCGGCAAGACGTGTAACGAATCAATTGAGATTGGTAGCGAGCTGCAGACGAATCAAGAAGGAATAAAAGCGCGGATGCATTACGGATCCAAACGACTCATCCTTCACGTCAACTCGAGCGAAAAAGGGTACTCGATCGGGATTCAGAACATAATTTCCGAAAAGCAGAAGAGTCGAGCGAGGAATGCGTCAACGGAAAAGAAAGAGCGACGATCCGTTAAATTAAATATGATTCGACGCCTCGATGGGCGGAATGGTAATCTCCGCGTACGTGCAAATAATGGTCTGTGGAAAGCTCCAGAGACGCTAAATTTGTCAGCGCGCATGTGGAGACGTATATAATCTCATGCCAGCCGTCTGTGATGGGTTTCCGGTTTAACCATTTCACCGCGCAATTCGTTCATTTTCCTCGCTCCCTACTTAAAATTGTATCATAACGACGATGCGTCGTCTAAATTAGAAATGATAATATTTGAACCGCGGCAGGCGCCGTTAAGGCATTATTGTCTCGTTCGTTCGTTACGAAGGAATGAAATGCACTTACCCTTCCAGCTCGGACTGTGCTATCCTCCGTTGGTCCATTGGACCTCCATTTGGCATTCCTTTCTTCTTATTTCAATTATTCAAAACGGAAAGGAGGATCATCCTTATTTGTAGACACTTGAGTGAAAGATATTTCATTGATATTGAATTAAGGATATGCAGTTTATTGATTGAGATATTGTACTTTGATTGTGGATTGATAATCCATGTGTTGTAAACACAGCAGTAGGAAGAGGGTGTGATGAAGCAGTGAGCCAAGTGGGGGTTGAATTATGTCGATGAAGAATATACATAAGAATTTTGAAATGTTGAAATTGACATTACTAATTTTGTAGTGCTAAAGCTTAAGACGTGGTTAATGTTTATTTGTAATGTTATAGTATACAAATGAATTTAGGTATTCCATCAGCTGTTGAAATTTCATATCAAAGTAAATGGCTAAAAATCAATACGTATTTCACGAAGAACTTTACTCTCTGTTTTCATTTAAAAAAATTTATTTTTATGTGCATAACAGTTTGGAAGATAGTAATAGAATGTACACACACGCACTCACACAAAACTGAGACTTAGTATTGAAATATTAAAAATACTATAATTTGAAGTATTTTGGAAAGAAAAAAATATATAAATTCAGTTATATGTTTAGTTGTACCCATGTAATAGAACCTCATACAATATTTATCACAGTTTGTACCTGTGATTTTGCCAGAATTCCATAAAAAATAAATCGTAATGAAAACTGAGACGGCTGGACAGTAAATGTAAGAGGCATTGAGAAAGAAGAATTCTCATAAATTATAATTAACTTAGTAATTCAAGAACTAAACGGACAGTGCCGCAACAAGTACAATACAAATTTATAACATGTATTCATACAGTTATAAACATTATAATAACATATTCTATAAGATGGACTTAATCTATTTATATGTAAAATTAGTATGTGATCTATGGACCACACGAAAGAAGTAGAACTTGTTCATGAAGTCATGAAGTTGAACAATCTTGGATTTAAATTAAACATAAACACTTCAAACGATACAATGATAATTTTTGTAACTCTGAATTGCTATTTCGTCAAGCTTGAAATTAATCACAAGTTCCACTTTAATTACATATTTTTATTAAGTTAAATTGTTAATAAAAAAGTCAAATTGTTAATAACTTATGAAAAGAAGAATGTTTTTCATAAATAGTTCGAGATACAATTATAGTGTCTTTAGAGATACAAAACATAATGCTATTTTTATGTTGAAAATTCAAAAGTCAATATTTATGGATAGATTATAGAAATGTTTAACCATATAATTTCAATTATAAATCGCACGTGCTTTAGCACCATGACAATGAAATCTTTTCTTTTTTTTTACACGAGAATTGACAATAAATAGGCGTCGATGAACCTTTTATCTGTTGTAAAAATGATTTCTTTCGATGTATTAAATACTAATATTGGCGTTGTAGCTACAAAAAAAAAAAAAGGAGTACATTAATAAATAGTACAACTACGTACAAAATGTAACAGAAGAACGGTACAAAAAACTGTCGCTTAGTTTACATTGAAAATTCATTATGAAACTCCTCGGTACTGCGAGTTGGAATTCCGCTGAATCGTATTAGGGCAGTGTATTGTTCATTTATATTTATGCAAGTTAAATTCCACCGGCTTCTCTCGCTAAGTTCAATACAATTAAGAGCAATTTTCATGAAACTTTATCTATTAGCTACGTCAGCGTCCGCGCAAATTTCTTTATCTCTTCAATTCATCGCAATTGTCTTTGTGTTTATAATTCATTTCATTAACGTTATCCGTTTCGTGTGATAAATCTCGCGAGTCCGTGGAACAAGTTTTTGCAGAAACTGCGTCGTCGTGGTGTCTTCGAGGTGGGACCCGGGATAGCCCGAGACGTCGCGATAAATTGAAATATGGAGGACAATTAAAAGTTTACGTCTGCTCGTGGTCCATCCTTTCTTTCAGCTGTTTAACGACCCGAGACACGAACTCGACGAGTATAGATCGTCGGGCCCTGCCGACGTCTATCACTTCCTCGTGGTTCACTTCGCTCTGACTGTCGTAATCGACCACGCATGCATTCGTGATTAAGCTGAACGCGAATACTGTAAGCTCGCAATGCCTGGCGGCGATCACCTCGTGCACCGTGGACATGCCTGCAACAAAAACCGATACCTATAGTAATTTAATAACCGCAAAAAGAAAGCGATCCCTCGGATCTCGAACCAATTTTTATATTTCCCTTCGGCTTTTTCTAACTATTCTTTTTTTCTTGCATTCTTGCACAATAAGAATAAATCCATACTAAATTATAGTAATATTGATATGAAACGCTAATATTCATTTCATATCTAGGACAATAACGGATTATAATCTCATTTCCAACGTGAACGATTCTTTTTTGATATTTATATGTTAATTAATTACTTTTTACAATATTATTAAAGTGCTCTTATTTCTCAGCATAAACGTGTAAACATTTCTCGCAAATTTCATTATAACTAAGTAAATATAAAGTGCTGTGCAGTGTTGTATAACTATGATTATATTGTTACACGACAATACATGCAAACAAATCGAAAAATTTAAATAATTAATAAGAGTTAAATTAGGTGTAGAGGAATATTTCCTGGAATGTTTATTAAAAGCGTATGAATGTGGTATATTCACGGGATTGGTGCAATTAAAAACTAAAAAAAAGTAGAACGTATATGTTTACAAAAAGTGTTTTTTTTTTTTTAATACAAACGTATTCGTAAACAATGAGAAGTAGAGCACTCATCGACTTTACAGTTCTCTATATTCCGCTTCGCATTGTTTATGAATACGTTTGAATTAAAAATCACTTCTTTTACACGTATACGTTCTGCCACTGATTCTCCAGAGTACCTAAATTCATCAATTTATAAAATGTACTATAAAACTGTTACAACTTGCAAAGTATCTCGCAAACTGACGCATCGATTGCACTGCTCAATAACTATGAATGTTATTCTTACAAATTATACCATGTTAACTATCAATTTTACCATTAAAAGATCACGAAAAGAAATCGAATTGCCAATTAAAACAATCACTTTATACCAAGATGATTGATAATATTTGTGCATTACTTTGTTCTCGGTTTAAACGAGTGAGCAATTTTCATTAAATTTTCTAAATTATTTTCCGTCCGTCCATTTGATCGACGAAGGTAATTGTCGCGAATAATAATTTGGCAAGAAGGAAGAGGATGGAAATGGGTTCGGGATGAAATGGAAGGCAAGATTTCGTTGGTTTCGTTTAAGCGGGTCTGTTTGCAGGAACGTTATTGCACCCACCGACTGCATCGACACCACCCATCCTAAGCATCCTGAGTTCCGCCACTGTCTCGAAATTCGGTCCACCGAGACACGCGTAGACGCCTCTGTGAACGATATCAGAAATTCCCAGCTCCTGGGCGATACTGCCAGCCACGTCCAAGAGCTCGCTATTGTAAGCATTGTGCATGGGCGGGAACCTCGGTCCGAACCTGAAATCAATAGGACGTGTCAATAATTTTCGTGGTGCTTAACAAACCAACAGCGTAATTGGAAAGTTCGTGACACGTGGCCAAGCGGAAGCGGGGCGGAAGCCGACGTGAAAGGGCGCGCTTGTCGGCAGGAAAAACGACAAACGAGCGAATTAGCCCTTCGGCGGAGTAATTCCCGTGGAAGAGACGGAAAATGGGATGGATTTGGGGAGGGGTAGGAGCGGCACGGTGTCGGGTTTTCTAAGCGCGGTCCAACGGGAAGACGTAAGTCCATTAATATTGGGACGAGTGACAAAAGAAAAGCGATGAAGAAGAAACATCGTTCCGGTAGCGACGTCGCGCGAGATTGGTTTGGTTTAAAAAGCCGATTCTCATGAATTCTGCGAGACAAAAGGAGGGCAGGGCGGACGAAGGTGTTAGCCGAGACGAGTTTCCAGAGTAAATACGCCAATCAGCTTCTTTAAACCATCGTGCAAATAGTTCATCAAACTGATTCAAGCAGCCATTCCCATGCAATAAATTAATTTAATCCTTTGCGCTCGTCAGTTGTCTTGTTAACTTTTCGTCCTTTCGCCGATACTCGCAGCCAGTTTCGCGATCGAAGTCGAAGCGAACGCGTGACTTCCACTAAACATTTCACGTACTTTGTTTTTTCTTCTTCTCTATCCCCTCTCCCTCTCTCCCTCTCGCCCTCGCGCTTACTATTTTACTTTTGGTTATCGTTTTTCAATTGGCTACAAACAATTCGAGCCTTCTTTTTCCTTTTCTTTATTTCCTCACGGTCCTACTGCAGTTGTAATGTTAACAATGTTTTTATTCGACATTAAACAAATCATAAACCTCGATTTCTCGGATCCAGTTATTTTAATAAATACTCGCGAAATTATTCCCGCTCATTAACTTTACTGCGATATCGTAGCGGACTCGCAGCGATATCAAAATGATATCACTGCAGACTCAACTTCGTGCCATAAATATAAAATTATGTACATATTAAGGAAGAAGAAGGAAAAGAAGAAAACGTTGTAAAAGTTTAACATTTATCCTCCGCGTGTAACGGTATAATCGTCGTCATCGTAACCTTTCTTATAATTTATTATCGCTTTTCATTAAAAAGAGATTCCGTGAAAAAAAGGGGCTTAATAAAAGGAGAACTAAAGTGGAACAAAGCGTGGAAAACTCGTGAAAATTCAACACATATTGCAGCGTTTCCCATGAAATACGTATCACTGCATCTGTACAAACATTTGCAATAATGTAAGAAATCGAATTTCGTAGAGTAACAAAATTCCTTGGCTCGTCTATGACAAGGACGAAAGGGAGCTGCTTGAAATTCCGCTGCGGCAGAATACAAGAAGTCCAAGAACAACCGACGTTACGTAGGACAAAGGTTCATCTCCATAATTCCGGTAACCGGTAACCTTTCCGGATCGAGCAGGAATTGGAAACGATATTGAGCGACGCGATACCTGCACGAAACATCGGATTGGAATATGAATGAAGTGCTGTACCTGTCGTCATTCGGTCCTTGAAGGGGATTATTTCCGGCAAAGCCCATCAGGTTCACGTGATCCTTTACCATCATAATGTCGCCAACCTTGTAACTGGGGTTCAGACCTCCAGCTGCGTTAGTTGTAATCAAGTGTGTCACACCGAGGAGCTTCATTACTCTTACAGGCATCGCGCACTACACAGAATCCATTATTGCGTCAAGTATTGTGTTCGCATTTTTGCTATTGCGTTCAGTTAATGTCAATTATTATTGAAGATTTTAAACTAACATTATTTCATTGAGAATAACAATTTGTTAGAATTAACATTTAAAACACTAAGAGACGTAATTATTTTTTGACATTTGGGAATATGATTAAGAGCATCGAATAAGAATCATTAGTATAAACTACAATTCAAATTAAATTGATACATAAATTTGTTTGGAATGATAGCCGACATCAAATTTTCGACTTAATATTATTAATATAGTCGGAAAAATTGTTAAGAAAAATTACTAGTTTTCAGCAAACAATCTTTATCGAACTGACTTTACGTCTATTTTCTTACACGCGTAGGAAAGTTTAATTTATCAGCTCGGTTTATCTCATGCAGTAAAAAAAATATTTTTTTTTTTCCTCTAAAATAATAGGAAAATTATGTAAACCTATTTGATAAGGTTCGTTTGATGCAAGCTACAATAATTTTTCCAAAGAAATTTCTCTCAGTGTAATAATGTTGAATAAAAAACGTAGTTATTGTTTATACTAAATCTTATTTTGAATGTATAACATTTGTTTATTAAAAGTACCGAATAAAAAAAGTATTGAATGAAATTGTGTTGTTGAGAGATAACAATTAATTAATGCTCAATACTCATCATACATTCAATCTTTCATATTCTAATCTGTTAATGTAATTGAAAAAATTCATACGTTCAATTTGCGGTTAAATCGAACAAAGAAAAGGTCAGCTGTTAAGATACTGATTATGTATCAATTTTTTTTGCATACTTTTTCACAAAAAAATTAAATTGATATATTACACAAATTTTATTGTGTCATTTCGCAGCTCTTAATACAAATACAGCATCGTTCTCATTGCACTTAATGCGGTACGTTAAATGTAAATTAAATATTATTAGAATAGATTAATCAAGTTTTTAAAGTTTATTTTTTGCAATAGTGGAATGTTGAACAATATACGTGCACCTAATAATTACAATAAAGAATCGTTTAAATTAATTATATACATGCCAAGCTAATTCTGAAACATAATGATGCTTTATTTGATAAAAAAATCAAAGTTTTATTTGTTGCTCTATCTTTAGTGTTTAATAGACTGAAAAAATTGTTTTCCATTAATAAATAAACGCCTTCAAGGATTACTATACAAAAAAAAATCAGAAAACTGTGTACGAAAATCACGAAAAATACACTGGTAATAGTTTAACTGTTTGAAAATTACACAATCGAATGTGAGTCTTAATCAATATGTATTGACCTAACGCAATTTGTATGTAATCATATGAAATGTTTTTATTGAAAAAGTTATTTTCGAGGTCAATGCTGGATAACATTTCCACGTGTTTCAAAATATGTCGCAACTATGACAGTTCTCGAGGTAACATAAATAAAATGTATCTATTGTGGTCACACGAAAATTGTGTGAATTTATCATACGTGTAGTCCTCATAATCATATTCCGATTGATTTAAATTTCAATCAAGTCAAAAAGATTAATGTACAAAAAAAGTACTAATACAAAATTTAAAGTATGACAAAGAAATAAATATTTTTCAATAGTGGTTTCAAAATATTTTTAGTTTATTCAAAAAAAAAAAAAAACATGTCAGAGTAAAACAATTTATTTTTTAACATTTTTATTTTACATCAATATAAAAATCAATTTATTTGATGAGATTTAACTGGAGAATTAGGAATTAAATATTTAAATTTGTAATTTATTTGAAAACCACATTGGAAACACGAAGGAATCCAGTTTCTTGTCTAGTTAAAGAAACAGGAAGCTGAAAAACGTGGAATCTGCTAACTCGCGTTACGTACCTTCCAAAGTGGGTAACCTTCATAGTAGTGGAACCTGCCCTGCATACACATGACCGCCACGTCATTAAGATAACCGAAGACAAGCTGTCCGTCGTGACCCTTTACAGTGGAGACTGGAAAGTTTGGAATCTCTTCGTAGGGAAAGATTTGTTTTTCCTCGAGAGAATCTGCGATTGAATCTGGACACAAGTCACTTTTCTCAAAAACTGCGTTACAGAGCGGAAGCAATCTTTTCTAAAGATCCAGTTTGCAAATATTTAATTTGAAATTAACAGACGAGACTGTCTTAAAGGGCATTATTAAAAACAATGTAACATTCATTAAAGGTTTGAGATTTAATAATCGCGCCGTCTGATCAATATCGAAAAAGTTTTATCATTGCGAGTGAAAGAAAGACTTGAGCTGCAAGAAAATAGGCATTGAAAGTAAATGAAAGATTAATTAGACCGAATCTTGTTTTTATTTATAAAACTTTCTTATAAGATGCAATCTTATCGGATGCAAACTGGTTCTTTAGATTTAATGATGACTGATTCTTAATGAAGTTTTAGTTTAATTGTACAATGGCAGCAGGTACAATGCTACAGCGTTTTAATATTATAAGCGTGTCTTCTAATTGACTACTTAAATAAAAATTTAAGCACTATAGGTAAATATTTTGGTTTGATAAATTGTTAGTAGTTTTCGGTTGAATGTATTATTAAAATTATGAAAATTGATGGTAAATTAGAATATTTTATCTCATGAAGTTCATACAATTGAAGAAAAAAAGATTGTTTGAATGGTTATATAATTAATTTCATAAAATGATAATAATTGTTAACAAATGAAAAAGTCATGAAAGTATTTGTTGTAATTAATATTACATTAAAAACACAATTGATTCGATAGTAATGTGTGTATTAATTAAAATTGCTTTGAATGATATTTTTGATATTTTTAAGTTGAATTGAATTGGAAATAAATTAGTAATTAATTAATTAACTAGGAAATTAACTTTATAATTAATTCAACTTAATAATTAATACATGAGCCTCTTCGAGCCTAAATGATATAACACCACTTTTTGTTTTTTGTTAGCTAGGGTCAGTAGGCAGCAGCACAAGTTTACACTGCCGGTGTAAAGTTATGGTAAAACGTTAAATATCTCAATGCCACAATAATATTAGTTATATCAGTTGTGCTTTAAGAGGCAAATATATTCTATAAACAATTTTTCTTAAATTTTCTCATTGATATGTCAATGATTTCTAGTGGAAACACTAGATAAATAACAATTATAATTCCTAATGGATGATAATACATCAAAATTATATTCTGAGCCAGAATAAGCCTTGATAATTGTCAGCACGAAATATGAAAATGTAAGTATGGAAGATGTATTATTAAAAATACAACAGGACGTGTTTATATTCAATTCATTGAAACATTTAAGTACGATATCAAAATGATAAATAATGAACTTGAAAATATGATGAATTATAATCACACGAATAGCTTCGTAAAAGAGGACATTAAGTTACTAGTTAATCTTGAAAGAGTGATTTACGTAAGCAAATTATAAAATTATATTACTGATGTCCAATTATCAAGTACGCTCGTTATAATTCGATTTGGTTTCTCGGATTGTGTGCGCGCAACGTATCGGAATAATTGTTTTGTTGCTGCAAAAATGAAACAGATGATTCCTGGTATAATTAATGAAGCGCTCGTGAACTGTGTGAGGGAAAAAATAAAAAGCTCAATCTGGATACATACTCAGCCCCGAACCGCATATTATTCCAATCTTTGGTCTAATGTTTACTCGCTCGAGCAAATATTGTGCACTTTCCTGCAGAACCTCGAAACTGTAACTGCAACAAAACACGGAGGGAAATATCATGTAAAATTAGTATGAATTGATGGTTCTCAACATTAATAGCATATAAAAAAAAATTGTGCTAACATATTTATTGGTTAAAATACCTAAAATGTTCACGTGACTTATATTCGTATTAAAAGAGTATTAATTTTGAGTTTGAATAATACAAACGTCGTGTTTGTTTAACATAAAGAATTGATGTTAAAAATATACAACATAACATGATGCGAGATTGTTCGGTGGTGCCACCGTCGTTACATTATTCAAACAACATGAGATTCATGGTAATGCAACGTGAATTCTTGTTTTACTCTTACAAATTTATATTGAAAAATAATAAATTTTTTATGTCATTCAACCAAGTACAATTGTTTACGTGGCATAAAAACAATAACACAATTAATCATTTTAATATAACAAAATTATTTTTCTCGGTGAAAATAATTTCGCCGTTACAAACACAATTAAAGTTTAATGCAATAAGAAATGAAAGAGCAAAGATGAAATAACTTTGGTACTCCGCTTCAGTACAGTTTTTAATCATTTCTTTTCGTCTTTCGTTGCTTTTCGTTTGATTTTCGTTTTATTGAATCATGATTTCCGCGGGAACTATCAAAATTTCAATCAAATTTGATTGGGACACGCTGTATTTTTATATTTAATGCCGTATTCCTTTCGTTAGTGACATTTTGATTCCCTACTTGCTTGATACAATGTTTGGTTTTAATGCAGATTCGTACCAAAAGAAAGAAATAGAAACTAAGCATAATTTTTATTATATCTTTTCTGTCAATGTGTGTACGCAGTAAAAAAATGAAAGTATAATTAAATAATAAAAAGGGAAGACTTTTATCTGCGAAAATTAATTCAACTGACAAGAACAGTTTATTGTGCACGATTTTGATTTAAACGCCTCATAATATTATGCTTCAAAATAACTTGATAAAATTATCTTATCGAAAGCCCCCAGCGAATATTAAAGTATGTGTAATAAGTCAAGTTCACTTATCAGAAGTAAGATGTTGATTGGAAATGTACAAACTTATATTACATTTTGAAAGTTACTTTCGCCTGACCAGAAAATAAGTGGAAAAATTAGTGTAAGTTTATTTATTAAAATAAAAATGTTTAACTCATCGCGATAACTCTTCATTTTATGTTTATTAAGATAAAAAAATAATTGGATATGTCATAAAACTAATTCTGCAAATATTCACTGGGTCCTGATAAGATATTTGTACATCAAGCCGTTCGGTCGAATGGCGACGGCAAGAGTAAGCAGGACCGAACTCTTACTTACGCGAATATGGATATAATTAAACAGGTAATATATATATATATAATTAATCATACTACAATTATGTATATATAATTATATAAGTTATATTTTTATTATTTCGCAGCAAAATTATTGAACTTCGAAGCGTAATTATATATCAAAAGTTATAAATCTTTTGTTTCTAATTGTGCTTTAAGGTAAAAACCAGTGTCAATAATTTAAAATAAATTATTTAAAATTATTCAATGCAATTTAATGATAATAATTATTATAAACTTTTATATTCGTCGAATGATGTAATTATATGTAAAAAGCTGGAATATTTAATTAATCTTTAAATTATTAATTTATAGAATTTAATGTATTTATTTTAATTATTTAATATAACAATAATTTGATGTAAAAAATATTTAAATTATTAAATAATTTAATTAACTGAAATAATAATAGTTTAAATAAGTAAAGTCGTTTAATTAATGATAAAATAAAATAAATCAAATTCTTTGATGAATTTAATATACCGAAGGGCTAATTGTATAATATACCAACATGGAAATATCTATTCAACGTCTCTTTGATAAAATGAAAGTATCGTTTTAATAAGCTTAATTTCATTTTAATCCCTATACCGATATATACTAAAAGCCCGGTATCATAAAATGCATCGGTTCCTACTCTTTTTATACAATAAGTATATAAACAGTGCAGTATTCTCAATAACTCGTCAATCAGCCAATCGAAAACTCTTATTAAAGTGTATTATATTTAAGCGGAGAGGCATGAGGATAAAATAATCGATTATGTATCGGATATAGAAAGCACATTGAAACGCGTACAGAAAACACATGGAAGCACATAGTGTACGGGTGTACACGAATTCGCCATAACAAGTACAAACGATGCACCATAGCGTGACCGATCATATGAACAAACTATACCAGTATACCGCGCGGCGATATTTCTTTTGACCTCTTCGGCATTTGCTGTTGACGACTGCACAATAATGCCTTGTCATTTTATGACTCGCTTTTAAACCCGTACAGCGAGTCGCCCATCGTCTATAAACAGTCAATTGGAGTGAATTGCTATTGATTCATTAGCATGTGCAGTTGCCAGATGTTAATAAAAGCTGTACATTGTCACCTTGTCGCTTTTTACCAAATTTATCGGCTCAAAGATACGTTTGCGAGCATCGATAATGAGTTTCGTCAGCTTTCGGCAAATATACCGATTAATTAGTTGAAAAACAAGCACATTTTTAATGAATATATTAATTTGATTTAACGATAAATTTTGCAAATACGCTTTTCCTTTTATTTGTCCCCTTTTATCGTTACTTAATAAAACTGATAAATTAATACTGTTGGCGTAAAAAAAATTTATTATAATAAATCGCGATAAGAGTTTTATTGACCGTGTATTTTAGGACGAAGACAGTCATTTCGCTTAAATCTTTACATTATTTGATCTGTCAATAATTTGAATTGATTTTTTTTATTATTCTTCGATATACACTACACGTTTTTTTTATTCTATATATAAATGTAAATAAATTAATAGAATTGCTTTTAGTAACTTAATGTTTCTAGCTTTTTTTTTAGAATCTTTATAAGCATAAATATTTATTAATTATAAATTGTTTGATCGATCAATTGCATTAATTATTCGTTTGAAAAATCACAATCAAGTCACCGTTGACTTCTTTTGATCTCGATTAATCTCTCTGATGTAATACCATGCGTAACATTTAAAGTTTACATTCTTCTATTATCCAATTTTCGAATAGATATTTCTATTTTATATTTGCGTTGCATAAATTTATTATTGAGCGTAAAAATCTAATTTCAAAAACAGCCGCAACGTTTCCCAACACATTTCTAAATAAACTGAAAGTACTATTGAGCCAAATCATTCATTAAATTATTATTAGTTAATTAATTAAGTACACAATTAAGAAAAATTCTGTACAATCGTGAACATTACATATTATACATTTTAAAAGACTCATCACTCGATGCTATAATCGCAAAAAAAAAGAACTTAAAACAATAAGCTCACTTATTTGAACTTCACACGAACGAACCACAGATTAGTTTACATTGAGGAAAACGTTAGTCCGATAATGAACGTAAACACACAATTGCTTTAAATCAAAAGATAAATTAACCGCCAAATGCTGAAAAATTACTTTTCCCCTGAAAACGGTAAAAAATCTATAGACTCTCCAAGAAGCATAATTTTGAATCAAAATTCAAAGCAATTTAGTCCGTAGAAAAAGAATGAAAAAAAGGGGAAAGAGCAAAAAAAAAAAGCGAAAACTCCTGCTTCGCGTACGAATACGAAACAAAACTGTTGGAGAATAACGTCGTCGCTTTTAATGTCGCGAGAGCTAATTCAATTTCATCGCGCGCATAAAAGTGTCTTTAGCACCGGCCGCCGAGCGAATTGTACGAGTGGCAAGTCACCCCGCATTACGAACTTTACCGATCTCTTGGCCCGAAACAGGTAGCGCGTCACCTAAATGGAAAGAATTTGCGCCGCCGATCGAGCGCACAATTACCGCTAATAGTGACATTAACTAAGAATTTAATTGATGGCTGATAGGCGATGTCCCTCTTCGAACATTCTTCTGTAAAAAATTGATCGATTAACTTTGGTCCTTAATTGAAAGCACCCCTTGTGAAAATTGCCATCGTGCTAAAATAGAAACCTGACTTGGAATACACGTTTCATCACTGTCACATCACGATTCTATAAAATCTGAATCGAAGGTGATCTTTGAGGATTTAAGATAGTCGATCCAACAATTGTCTTCAGTTGTTGGCATGAATAAGAAAACGATGCGTCGAATTATCGAGGAAAACCATCGATATAATTATTATAGAATTAAAGTAAGGCATTCCAAAGTCTCCAGGAGAAAATCTTACATATATGGAGTGTAGTTGAAAGGGTCACCAACAGGATGAAACATCCAAAAGTCACGTCATTAAAATTGAAGCGACATTCGAAGACGTGGACCATGGTGCATCTTGAGTAAATGGCAGATTTTGGATTTTGACAGAACATTCTATATATTCTACACAGTGAAAAAGTGGCGGTTGATTCTACCGATTGTCACTTGAAATTTCACAATAAAGTCCGCGATGGAGTTGGAGGAAATGATTATCAGTAGATTTAACTGATAATTGGACAATGGTACCGATTGTGAAATATTATTTTTTGAGTGTATGGAACGAAGCTGTTCGAATGAGATAATAGAGATTCCTGATTTCACTGATATAAAGCATTTATAAGACAATGTTTTCGTGTATTCTAGATCCAATCAAAATACCTGATTAATCCTCATTTAATTTCCATTCCATATCTAGTATTAATAAGTGCTTGATGTGGTTCTGAATGGGAAATACAGCGACTAGACGACTGTTTTTCTAAAATCCTAGTTGGCGGTAAACAACCCCGTGTGGGTAACCCAACTCTGTTTAAGGATAACGGTGGCAATTCAAACAAAACTCGCGCGACGCAAAGTCGCCCGAAAACTGCTCCACTTTTCATTACGCAGCTTCAACTATTTCATTTCCCATCCTCGCGTGTTTAAATGCAACGACAGAGTAACGAGCACTAAGCACGCGTCATTGTACATTTTAAAGTCTAATTTAGCATTCGAAATGAAATCTTAATAAATTTCTCTTTGATTATTCATGTTAATTAAATTGCCCCAGTGTCATCCGAAGAATTCAAAGTATGCTCGCAGACCTTGAAATAATGTCGTGTTTCAGTTGACTTTAACCCCTTTGTCGAAGAAGTTAATTTTAGCGACGAATTCCCAGAAACAGACAGGCCCTCATCACGACCCGCTCTCAATCCAAATAGACGAGCTACTTTGAAAAAAAAAGTTCGAAGCAAACCTTTGGGGAAGTGTTTGATCAGTTATAAAACTAAATTTCAGGAAAAAATGAATTGCGATGTTTCTCTGAATTCGGAATAATTTTTGAGAAAGTAAAAACTTTGAATCAAATTTTTTTAAAAAGTTGTACTAAACTCAATCAAATGTATACCCTTTTCCCTGAAACATTACCGTGTTCGGTGAAGTAAAGTGAAAATGCGTTTATAAAGGACAATTATTTTGAAATTAATTTAAAGTTATATTTATGTGTTTTTTAAAATTAATTTGTAATAAATAACGACTTTTTCTCTTTTAACGATCTTAACGATAAGTAATTCTTATTGTGAAGTATATTTAACTTTTTAGGAGAATATTTGGTAAATACCGATTATTTATCTGCATTATTTTATATGGTACATTAAGAAAAATGTCACATTAAAAATTATTATATTGAACAAAAAAGTGAGGACAATAGTTTCTTTACATGTCATATTTATTACGCATTATAAAAGAGATTATAAAATAAATAATCATTTTAATTATACTGCATGGAAAAAATGGGTTGATCACGATAAGAATACAAGTAAAATTAATTTAATATGTTTTTCATAACCATGCATATAATTGACGTGAACATACACATGGTTACATCAAACATATGCACGGTTATAATAATCAAATTTTTTTTTTTTTTTCATGTGATATATATATTTCTTAATTAAACACCACCTCTTTGCGACAATTCTTTAAATTATCTGTAAATATCACGGTTCTGTATTTTATTATAAATCGCAATTTTCTTTTTATATATTTTCCCCCATAAAAACGGGTTACAGTTGTCAAATTAAAGGGGGAATTGGAAAAATCGATAAAAACGAACTCGCGATGAATCCGCAATATAATTAAGATTGCCAGGAGGATGTGTGCGGCGCTTTGCAGTCAACGTATGGCGTTACCCTTAGCCGCGTCGAAGAAACGCGACATGGTGACGTGCAAACGTAAATGGGACTGGCTGAACCTCGCGAATGCGGTTGGACTAATAACGGTTGGCATGCACCAAAGCTCCCTTTAGTGCGGCAAAACTGAATTATAAACCAAATCTCAAGGCTGAGATGTGTCGAGTTACGTGGCATGCGGGCTGCATATTGAAATGTATTCAGTAAAATAACACTAATTAATTAGACGTTCCACCGAGCAAATTCAATGCCTATTTACATCGAATTATCAATTATAGTTTCCACTTGCAATTTGAACTCCGGAGTGCTCAAGTCACCGTGTGATATTTGCATAAAATTATTGACGTCGTACCATCTTTTTTTTTTTAGAATGATTAAATCTAAATTCTATTTAATTAACTAACAATATCAATATTATTTTCTCGTGAGCTTGTAATTTTTCAGAACGAGCAAGGGAATGTATTTACATAGTTGAAAAGAACTTTTTTGCAGTCTTCGCAATAATTTAGATAACTGTGCAATTTTGCACGGGGAAAGAAATGACGTTGACGGTTATAATGCATAGATAACATTATCACAATTGTAGCAATATTGCTACTACAGTCACTACTACCTGAGTTATTGTGTATACTCTGTGTCAGCTAATTCTCAGCAATATTGTGCACTTTTTAAATTTTAAATTACAGGAATGGAATTAAAAGTTTCGTATCGCAATTGAATTTAGAATGTTATCCCTAGTAAAAATTGAAATGAGGGCATGATGAGGAAACCTCACTGCCATATCAAGTACACATCAGGCATCCACATTCGGTACACATGAGGGTGTAACGCTAGGAATCGGTATGGCCATTATGAGGAAATCGATTTAAGGCCATTATCAGGACCTAATTATGGCCTTACTCAATACAATAACCAAATAAATCATACCAAATCCTTATTATGACCTCATCAGGCAACCACATTCGGTACACATGAGGGTGTAACGCTAGTAATCGGTATGGCCATTATGAGGAAATCGATTTAAGGCCATTATCAGGACCTAATTATGGCCTTACTCAACACAATAAC
>JABFPN010001014.1:0-34371 GCA_022817305.1 Leptoteleia sp. ZL-2020
CAGTTATTTATGGTTACACAGCGAACCGGATATAGGAACATTTCCGCTGAAATTGGGGAAGAAATTTCGCTGAAAGTGGGAGCACGTTGAAAGTGAGAACGTTGAAACTGGGAGCGTCGAGTGTATTTCAGTGATCGCAACAATATACGACCTATGTGACCATGCTTAGCAATGCTTAGCAAAAATTGTGGATTGTAAACATTATTTTAATTTGGTGACTGATAGTGTTTAGTATAATTTTAATTAATAGTGTCATAAATTGTTGCAAAATGCAAGAATTATCAGAGGTACGTTATTATTTCTTTGTTAATTCTTTAGTTATCAAACATAAGTTAAACATTGAAATGTTCTTTTATGAAATATAGGTTATATACATTCATTCAATGCTTGCGTAATATTATATATTTAAGTACAAATTAGACAATTATTAAACATTATCTTATGTTTATTTCTTCCCCATCTTTTATTATGTTTGTTTATATAAATTGATTCAAAGTGATATATTGATTAGTTAATATTGTTTTTTTATACAGACTGGATATGAATTGCTTAAAAATGGAATTAAAGCGTCAAACAGTTTTCCTTCCGGGGAAAACTTTGAATATTATTCCTGTTTTTCGAGTTTCAACGATGCCAGAAAGGGACAAATCGTAAAAATATTGGATATGATGCAGTCCATCATGTCAGCTGCTGGAATTCAAGATAACATCAAGCAAAGAAATCTGGAAGAAAGATTCGAACTTTTGATTGATGCAAATGATTTCTTCTTAGACCGTGCTGTAAGGGCAATCACTTTTTATCATCAACAAACTCAATTAATAAAAAATAGTCTAGTTTAATGATAGGTTAAATGTGAAGCTAGTCGCATGTGTCAAAATAAAAGTACAGAATATCAAAATTATTGAAATAAATCAAAATAATTTTAAATTATTTATTGAAAATTAGTTTTGTTAGATTTAAACAAAAACATTTATTGCTTAATTTTGACACGTCCGACTACCTTCATATTAAACCTGTCTAGATAATTAGACATTTACCAATTAATGTTATTTCTGTCATCACTTTGCACATTATATATTTATGTTTTCTATAACATTTTATATATATTTTGTTTCTAGTTAGTTTGTATCTTAATTGAGTTGATTTTTATTTATACATATTTATACTTTAATACATATATTTATTTACATTATTTATTTTATATTTTTAAACAAAATTATTATTAATTAAATATGTAAACTAGGATACATTTGAATAATTATTGATTTTTAGAATGCTTGCATGGATGAAGAAAGTGGTATTAAAAAGAATGTGTCGCCAAAAAAGGTTGTCATTTCTGAGGTAGAAATTAATCATAATGTAAATGGTAGCTGGAATAAAAGTCATAAAGTTAGTGCAACTCTTCCAATAACTCCTAAGAGCCAGCAAACTGTTCGTCTTCTTGGTGGGAAATTTGTAGAGCGACCCCAATCGTATTTTAAAGACAAAATAGACAACAGTCACAAGCCTTGGGAACCGCGAATTAAATACAAACACAACTTGCTGAAACCTTTGGACATTCATTTGATTGAAGGCGAGGACGGACATTATTTCAATAATCCTTACGAATTTGAGCTCAATAAATTTGAGGTTCCCGAGGAACAGCTGAAGAGCCGTGCTCCAAAAAAATATAAACCATTGAAGGATACCAACATGTTCATGATTCAAAAACCAGAAGACTTAGCGATACTTTTGGACGATTTAAGAAAACACAATGAAATTGCAGTAGATTTAGAGCATCACGCTTATAGAACCTTTCAAGGAATCACATGTCTTATGCAAATTTCTACAAGAGAAACAGATTATATAATTGATACGTTAACATTAAGATCAGAGTTGCATGAATTAAATGAAATTTTCACGAATCCAAAAGTATTAAAAGTTTTTCATGGAGCAGATTCAGATATTCAATGGTTACAAAGAGATTTGTCAATTTATGTTGTCAATATGTTTGACACGCATCAAGCAGCAAAACAGTTGGCTCTTCCGTACTTGAGTTTGGCACATTTATTAAAAAAATATTGCAATATAGGTAATACATAAAGAAAACAAACATTCATCTTAGATTTAAAAAAAAAAAAAATAAATTTGTGTCAAAATGATTATTACAAATGATTTTTATTTCAATTAATTGTCGTTGACTTTATTATTTAATAGTTTATACTGTGTATTTACTTGTTTCTTTCAGATCCAAATAAACACTTCCAATTAGCTGATTGGCGTATTCGACCACTTCCACAAGAACTTATAAAATATGCACGCGAAGATACTCATTATCTTCTATATATTAAAGACATCCTCAAAAATGAACTCATTAAATCTGCAAATGGACAATCTAATATTCTTAAAGCCGTTTATAACTGTAGCACTGAAGTTTGTCGTATTACCTACAAGAAGCCTGTATGGACTGAAGACAGTTATCTAAATATGTATAGAAAGAGTCAAAAAATGTTCAATAACAGGCAAATGTATGCTTTAAAAGAGTTACACAGGTGGAGGGATCAAACGGCCCGCGAGGAAGATGACAGCACAAATTATGTTTTACCAAATCATATGATGTTGCAAATAGCAGAAGCTTTACCTAAAGAAATGCAAGGAATTTTAGCACTTTGCAATCCAATTCCACCTTTGGTTCGATCAAATTTGTTAATAATACACACCATTATTCGTAAAGCAATGCAACAACCATTGGTGAAGCCAATTCTTGTGGAGGAAAGGAGAACAAGATTGACAAAAACCAATCATCACACTTGTAATACTGAAGTTTGGAATGAAATGCCGCATGACTTTTCAGGAGAAGTCGAGACTAGAGCAAATTTACCATGCTTGTTAGACAACCAATTAAACATTGCAGATAATAATTCAGAAAATGATATTGGCATTAAGCAAAAGGGTCATGTTACAGTCTTTGATTGTGATTCAGACTCAGAGGTACTTTTAATAATTAATTATTTTTTCTTTTCAAGATCTGTGGAACTGAATTAACAATCTATTTAAATTATTATTAAATTTTCCAAAAAGAAGTATTAACTCAAAATCAATGTGTGGATTGAGGAATATGTAAATTTTATGTGAAGTTAATTTATAAAATTAATTATGATTTTTCTACTCGTCAATGTCGTTATCGGATAATGTATACCGAGAAATAATTTAAAAATAACATTTGATGTTTAGTTGACTAATTATTTAAAACAAATGTAAATAAATAGATCTCGTATCATAATAAGGAACATTAGAATTAAATTTTATTGAGGTTTCTAAGGTCCTTTTGGGTTATTAATGTATTTTTTGTAGATTTTATATGTAGCATTTAATTCAAATTTAACTAAAATACTTTTTAATTTAGGATGAATCTTCATCATCAAAAGTTAAAACTATATTTGTTTCACCTTATGAACGATATCGTCGTGTAATTCCCATGGTAGCGGAGTTTGAGGCAAAAGTAGCAGAAAAAATATTGCAAGAAGAAGAAGAAAGAGTAAAAAAACTTACAGAAGAAAATCAAGACACTGAAGACAGAATAAATAGAGTACATAAGCACTTTATAGAGGTAGCTAATCAGAAAAACAAAGAAACTGAACAAATGCCAGGTTGCAAAAGGAAACGCCCTTCAGAGGATGATGAAGAAAGCATAAAAGAGGAGATGGATAACAATTTGACAGTTGACGATAGTTGTAAGCCATTACAGAGAAAGAGAATGAAGATAGAGAAACAAAATTATAGTTATATTGATGATGATGCTGATGATAATAATGATAATAATGATGATGTTCAACTTATTGAACCGAAGAAGAACGAGCAAGAAAAAAAAATCAACAGTTATAGAACGTAAGAAATATCTCAGTTTTAATGCAATTTTTTAATATAATCCTTTTATCTATTTTAGCAATATAATAAATAAGTTAATTAATATAATTTATAATGTTGTTTTCTTAGAGCCATGAAAAAAGGCGAGAAAAAGAAATTTAAAGAAGAAATGAAAAAGAAAGGATTGTTACCCGCAGATAAATTCAATTATAAGGAAATTGACTTCAGTAGTTTTCAAGGAGGAAGTAAAAGTAGTGCTAATAAAACGATATTTCAGGAACAGAAGGTAATTTACTTTTATTAATAAAAAATCAATTAATCATTAATTGCTGTATTGATATTTTCAAGGTTCATTTCTTGAATAATGATAATATATTATTTTTATTTTTATAGAAAAAAATGAAGTCTGGCAAAAACAAGAAGAAAAGACAACAAAAGGGTTTGAAAATTTAATGTACATCCACGAATATATATTTTTCTAATATATAAAATAAATTTAAAACAAAAATGTTTTATATGCGAATACATATACAACGACAGCAAAGAAAACGTCAGTATAATGAATGAATAATTAAATATTTTGTTGTTATTTAACAGCTGAAGAAAATATATTGAAGTAAAGCATTTAATGTATTGGATTTCATTGTTTTGTTAAAATTTCATTTCTTTAAATATTAGTATAATTTTGCAAGGATTGAGATAGATTTCCTTATCTTACTTGCATTTTCAACATGTAAGTAAAAATAAATCTATAACTTTTTTGTAATTTTTTTTTGTAATTTTTCATATATATATATATATGTAAAAATTATTATATATTTAGAAACTGTCATCCTTTTTACTAAGAGTAGTCTAATAATTTTTTGATACTGTATGTACAGTTTTCATTGTAAAAAGATTATATTCATACTTTAATTTATACTTGGTCATGTTTAATTACAATATACCACAACAGTTTCAATGTTAATAATAAAGAATATGATAATAAATTAACAGTTGTGTAACTAATTGTATCTCCCTTTGTAAATCCACATAATAAATTTATATTGAATTTATATGTATACATATATAAAATTGTATCCAGAAAAAACTAGGCGGATCTTTACCATTTTTTTTTATTTTTAAAAATCAATGTTAAACTTGAAGTTGCAGTTGTTTTTTTACATCTAATTTACATCCATATGCTGTAATAAATACATATATGTAGATATAATTATATTCAACTATATTTTTATCAACAATAAAAATAAAAAAAAATAAAAAAATAATTTAATATAAACAAAATATAAAATAAAAAAAATACATACATATAAATCAAATAAATAAAACATTAAACTAATGTACTCGGTTTTACGTATAAATTTGAATATTCAACGATAAAATTACTATTAAATTTAAAAAAAATTATTTTATACAATCTTTATAATATACAAACCAAAATAAATCAATTATATTTTCTTTTCTAATGTATGCAAAAAAATGTAATTTCTCTACAACTAATACAATTTTATTTTAAACAACATTTTAAAACTAACATTTTACGTTTTTGAACATCAAACACCAAAATCATAAGAATTTTCCATTTACCTATTTAATTTTTTATTTTACCTATTCCTTTAAATTGAATTGTTTTCGATCGACATTGGATGCTTACGGGAGCGCCTGATTCCGCGATTCATTCCGGAATCATGTGTTCTAAAACTCATGTAGTTTAATATTAATGAAGACGGATTTTATTTATTCAACGATTTATCTGCTTTCAAACAATATTGTTGACCAAGTGGTGCGTTCTCCTGACTTAAAATAATAGATAAGTTGGATTAAGTTACTAAACGTGAAATATTGGAAACATCAACTTATGTTTTAGAACACAAGATTCCGGAATCAATCGCGGAATCAGGCGCTCCCGTAAGCATCCATTATTACAGAACGCATTTCGAATCAGCCGTTAATTTGAAAATAACTCGGTAGATGGGGATCGTGTGTTGTAAAATCTCCGTTGGTTTCCGGTTCTTTTATTCTTTTCAAGTGTGCTTCGTTAAAGGTTAATTCTGTGCTTATTAAAGTAGAGGATTTCTTATAATTTAATTGCATCTTCATAAAATTTAATCAAAAGATTAACATATTACAAAATTTAAATAACAACCAAACGTATTTTTATTTACTTTACGCTTAAATTTTACCGCAAAAATGTCAGACGTAGAAATGTAAGTACAGACATGTGTTTCATTAAATTTTCTTATTTTTTATTAAAAACTTTTTATAAAGGTTGCAAATGTAATATGCAATGTGAGTATTAAAAAAAAAAAATTATTACAGCGATGATGTCCCATCCGTGGCCGTCGAATCTGGAAGCATGGACGTAAATACGGCTTTACAAGAGGTACTAAAGTGTGCCATGACCCACGATGGCATCGTCAGAGGATTACACGAATGTGCAAAAGTGCTTGACAAGTAAATATTGTTTTTAATATATTTTTCTATCCAATCAAATCAATTTCACTATTTAATTCGTATTTGTTTGCTGTAATTGTGCCACATTTAACAAAATTTTAAGAAATTTTTACTTATTTAGTAAGTTATAAGGTTAAAATATTATTATCTGCATTAATGCACGTGCTGTAATTTTTATATTAATGACTTAATATTTGTTGTTTGCATTACAGTATAGAGAAATATTAAGTTGTTTATATTATTGTATGTAAAAAAATAATAATGAACATTTTAATACACTTATTCAATACAAAATTTTAATGGAAATAAAAAAAAAATTATTTTAGTTAAATCCTGTTTATTTGTTAAAAAAAAGGAAGAAAAAACTATTTAATTTATAAATTTTAATTTTGTATAATTATGCTAATAAATTAAATATTATATGTTAACAGCTATAAATTAAAAGTTATTAAGAACTAACTCATGAACTGAAAATTTGATAATACCTATAAAAATTTTTTTATGAAAAATTAATAAGTTTGATGTTTTAGACGAGAAGCTTTGCTTTGCATACTTGCTGACAATTGCGATGAAGTTATGTACAAAAAACTTGTACAAGGTTTATGCAACGAACATCAGATTCCTTTCATAAAAGTTGATAACAACAAAAAATTGGGAGAATGGGCAGGACTTTGCAAATATGATACCTCTGGTAAAGCTCGCAAAGTTGTAGGATGTTCCTGCGTTGTTATTAAGGTAATATTTATTTCTCTATAGTAATCCAGACCAAAGTTTAAAGTACTAGAAATATATCATTAAGAAATATATAAAATATTTGTCATTAAGAAAATAATTATACAAAACACTAGCAATAATACATAAAACAAAAAATAGAAGAAACATTAAATTAACATGATGAAAATTTTGGCTCCCTCTACTGAGACGAACCCAAAATATATATATCTATGCTGATTCATGCCTTTCTGATATTGTTTACTATAATAATCATTACTTAGAATTGAAATTTGAGGTAATTTACTAAATACAATCTTTGTTTTTTTATTTTACAGGACTTTGGAGAAGACACTCCAGCCAAGGATGTTTTGATGGAATATATTAGACAAACATCTGCGCACTAAACTGTTTTTTATAATAAATTAATAAAATACAACCTTTCTTCTAACTTGGTTTATAATTTTATTATAAAAAATACATCCCTCATAATTTTAGATAAATATCTTTGTTATTTCCCTAATTTAACTTAGCTTTTTAGGCAATAGTTTACCAAATTTTTTTAAAATTAAATTAAAACCGATAATCTGAAAATGGCTCAGAGTTTTTATATTAGAAAGTATAATTCCATGTTGAGCTCAAGTTTATTTGTTTATTGAATGGCATCTTCAAGTTCAAACAATTCACTCAAATAAAAAAGGACAGACAATTCTGTTTACATTGTGCATCCTTTTTTAATTGAGTGAATAGTTTGAATTTGAAGACGCCATATTTTAATATGAAGACACTTCATTTTAATATGAAATACACGGAGAAAAAGAAATTATTATAAAATAAGGAATGGAAGTAATTGGACTTTAAGTTTAATTAATAAATATAATTAAATATAGATCATTACTAAAATACAAGTTGTAATATTTATCAATTTAGTTTGACAGTTATAGAGTTAGTACATAAATATAAAAATTACGTAATAATAGTTATCGTATATTTAACTGAGCATGTACAAAAATATATTTTTTTAAAATTTATTAAATATGTATAACTGTTACGAGTCCTTTTTTTCACTATATATAATAATTTTTCGTAACTGCTTTTTAATACATTCAGTATTTCGTTAAAGTGGAATTTAATTTGATTCAATTTCAATTATAATTCATTAAAATCGCTAACAAAAATTGAATTTAAAAGAAAATAAAAAAAATCCTGGATTGAACTTTTCAAAAACGAGCGGGAATAACGTTCCCGCGACCGCCACGCAGCGTGAAGGCGAGGAAATTGAGTTGTAGAGGGCACGACCGTCGAGGCGAATGGAAAAAGCACGGACGCCATCATTGGGCTTTTCTTTCGTGATCATTGGCTCAGCAAAGAAGATGTCGGTGTGTTGGTGATGTATTTCGTGCCAGCGGTGACTTTCGCCATAATTACCTACGCATCTCATACATTTTCCATCTGAAGCCATTGGGGAACGGCAAGGTTACAGTTCGGCTGTGGAAAACCGTCCGATTCATTCTAACGCCGTACGCTCGGCCCAGGCGGTGCCAGAAAAAAGACAGGCAGCAACAGTAGCAGCAGCACGGCCCGATCGACCAGACCAGATATTGAAGCAACCACGAACAAGGGACACAAGACATGTCTATAATGCCGTTATCAAAAGCAGATTTCGTAGTCGGCACAAAATACAGGCTGGTGCGCAAAATCGGCTCGGGTTCCTTCGGGGACATTTATTTGGGCATCAACACCTCCAATGGCGAAGTAAGTCATGATTAATTCTTGTTTACGCGTGGGGGACGGGCCCAAATTTTGTGCGCGAGCCCCCGTCGCCCCCCTTTCTCGCTCGTCGAGCACAGCGCACACGGTTAAACGCGATCGAAATTATGCAATCCAACAGTTTTTCAGCAATTTCTAGTACACGGACGTGCCTTTTCCCTCTTTATTTCCTTCTTTTGTTTCCGTTAAAGTTAATTTTTTTTCTACGTTTACTTTTTTTTGTCCGGATTATCGTGGCTCGGGTGCGATTTTACACGTCAGTTGTGGGCTAATCGTAATTTAAAGTTCTCACCCAGTTTTGTCTTTATTTTTTTTTACTTTTTTTTTTTGCGAAATTGTTCTTTTTGACTGTAAAGTGGAAGTTGGATTTATTTGTATATTTTAGACGACTTTTGTGACCGATCATTTATTTTACGTAATTTTCTTTGTTTGGAATATTGCAAAAGGTTATGGCATTGAGTTTGGTGTATTTGGTGATGAAATCGTATAGTTTGTGTATCCTACTTTTCTGGGGGAAATTTTTATTGTAAAAATCTTGGAGTTTTATTTAAATTAATTTGTATTGATGTGACTGGCTAGTTGTATAAATATTGGTTTTATTAAATTAACAAAAAACTTTAAGTAATATTATGGTTTCTTTTTTAGTTCTACAATTGTGCTTTATTTAACATTTAATGTCAGCATGTAATATAATTTTATTATTAAAATACTAGAGTAAATGTTTGAATGCATATGTTTCTGTTGTTTTTATATACATTGGATGAAATGAATAATTATTTCCGTTAATATTATTAAATGCTAAATTTAATGCTATTAAGCATAAAACATTAATTTAGTATTTATTACAAATAAATATATAAGATATATTTTTGAAGTTAAAGTAATTCACTACAATTTATTTTAAATAAATATAGCAAAATATTGTTATTCTCATAATTATTTTACTGCTATTAAGTGTATTAAATAAATTGTTATGAATGAATAATGAAAATAATATTTTATCTTCATAAAACGTATTAAATATCATGTTACCAACACGTGGGATATGGAACCTCATTGGTTACCTCCTTGGGATATACCCTGGCTCTGCTGAAACCAATCGCAAAATCTAGTGATCACAATTTAATGATTAATTATCCTTAACCTTGTCAAGGTTGTCAACCAAATTCTCCCTTCCTTTCTACAATCCATCCCCTCTAGCAATAGACGTTATTACTGTTGAAAAATTGTGCACAAATTAATTTGATATTTAACATGTTTGACTTTCATGCCGTGAAACTGGTATCAATTAAAAGTAAACAAATTTCATTTAACTCCATATCTGTGGATGGTCATATTTAGAAATATAATGCATCTAATATAATTAAGGTTAATGTTTTATATGTAATAATATGAGAAAATATTATATTCTGTTTAAATTCATGTTATATGTATATATACGTAATATTTATTATAAACATTGACTATATGGTAATATTAGTATAGGTATAATAAATGAAATTTAAAGACTAAGTTATTATTAAAATATTTTTGTTGACTTACATTATTATTTATAAATGGTTAAATGATTTTGACGTCAAAATTTTAATGGAGTGGTTTTTAGGTCAGATATTATATTTATCTTGTAGGGAACAAGACATTAGTATTGTAATAACAGTATTTGAAGAATACTAGTATTAGTCCAAAAATACTTTGATGTCAAATTTTGTTTAATGAATTTTTTTTATAAAAAGAAATTGATTTGACATGTTTATAATTATCAGTACAATGTATTAGTTTAATTCTAAAGACAAAACAAGAAAAAACATACCAGTTTGAAAACTTTTCAATTCTGAAAAAAAGAATAATTAATGAGAGAAATGTTACAGTTACAGTTGTATAATAATAAAGATTTAAATTTTTAGGAGGTTGCAATTAAGCTTGAAAGCGTACGTGCGCGTCATCCCCAACTTCTTTATGAATCTAAATTATATAAGATACTCTTTGGAGGACCTGGCATACCACAAATTCGTTGGTAAGTATTTTGACTATAGATTAATAACTTTTTTTTATTTAAATCAAATATGTTTTTTATTTAATTTGATATAATTATTTTCACTTAAAAAAACTAAAATTTTATTTGAATGTAGTAAATTAAGTAGTAAATCTGCAAATATTAATTTAAAATTCTTATTTCTTTTCTTGTGTATTTGTATTTATATTATTTTACAGATGCTTATAACTGCAGGTATGATGAAAATAAATAAAATTTGGTGAAATAAATTTACACTATCCAAATACATGTTCAATACTTACATTACAAAACAAAGTTGAACTAATAATGTGAAATTATTGCCAATATTTATTTGAAAATGTTTTTTTTTTGTTTTATTAAATAAAAAATGTGATACATGTTTAATTATTTCCCAACGCAATTATTATTTTCATCTATTTCTAGAATTTCGTATACTAAACGTTTGTTGTTTTCTTCATCTTTTTACAAATATACACAGTGCATTGTACTACATACATTCATGTTTGGTCTTTGAAAATTAGGTATGGACAAGAACGGGACTACAATGTCCTAGTATTAGATCTTCTAGGTCCTTCACTGGAAGACCTTTTCACTTTTTGTTCACGGCGGTTCACAATTAAAACCGTTTTAATGTTGGCTGATCAGATGATTCATAGAATTGAATATGTCCACTCTAAGAACTTCATTCATAGAGATATTAAACCTGACAATTTTCTCATGGGAATTGGCTGTCAATGTAACAAGGTAGGACATTTGTATTATTACAATGTATTATTTTTTTCCAATTGATTTAACAATTCATTTTACTTAAAATGCAAAACAATTTGTTACAGCTGTTTCTCATAGACTTTGGACTAGCTAAAAAGTACAGAGATAGTCGCTCAAGATGTCACATAGCATACCGCGAAGACAAAAATTTGACTGGCACTGCTAGATATGCATCCATTAATGCCCATCTTGGAATTGAACAAAGTCGCAGAGATGACATGGAATCCCTCGGTTATGTACTCATGTATTTTAATAGAGGATCTCTTCCATGGCAAGGTCTTAAAGCTGCCACTAAGAAGCAAAAGTATGAAAAAATCAGCGAAAAGAAAATGTCCACGCCAGTTGAAGTACTGTGCAAAGTAAGTTATATGTATTTGTATAGTACTACAATATTCGTTGTATTACTGTTGCTTGTATAATGCTACAATTTTACTATTGTTTTTAAGTAATCATTAATCTTGATTTCCTGACATTACGTTACGTAAGTTCATTACTGCAAACAATTAAAAAGTGAAACAAACAACTAAAGTATAACAATTGTAAATGTATCATTGCAATTGATTAATGTCTCTTCAGTTTGGAACTAAAAGTAGTATTTTAAAAATTGATTAGTTACCTGAATTGTATTTAAAATCAAATTTAAATAATGTTCTGATATTATTTATATGGTCTGTTTAATTAAGTACTTTTTTTTTTTTTTTGAATAAAAACATGAAATTTTTTTTTTTTTTTGAATAAAATTTAATTGAATAAAAACATTTTAAGCTTTTGCATCGCTTAGCAAATGATGTGTATGTTTTTCAACACCATGTATGGTTCTAAGTATTTAAAGAAGGTGAAATAGATACCTAATTTTAAATGAGTTTATAAAAGAACACATTTAATTATAAAGTTTTATGCTGAAAAGTTTAAATACTTTAATTCTTTTACACTTAAATTGTAGCCATTTTGCTTTTAATAATTAAACACATATGCTTATTAATCGCGTTTCGATTACTTACATTATAAATAAGTATTTATTATAAAAAGGAAAATACAATAAGACGTTGTCATATCCAGAAAAGTTATAATTTGTTGTTTTGTTAATAGGGTTTTCCAGCAGAATTTTCAATGTATATAACCTACACGAAAGGTTTAGGCTTTGACGAGAACCCAGATTATATGTACCTGCGACAATTGTTCCGTATCCTCTTCCGTACGTTAAATCATCAATATGACTATACATTTGATTGGACTATGTTAAAGCAGAAGGCATCGTTCATAGTTAATCAGGGACAAAATGGCCAAACTACTCAAGTTCAAGCGGTTCAAGGTCACGTTGCTTCTCAACCAGGCACTCCATCAGGTACTCTACTTAAACAAACAAACAACACTAAATGTAAAAATGGACAGGGCATCACTGATGAATTTTGCTTAACGAAGAAAAGAAAGAAGACACATTATTGACTGTTTGTTATCCAAATATTTAACATTGTCGGTTATATGCAAATAGATATATGTGCAAATGCGTTCTTTTAGATGCATCTATTTCATGACAGATTTGCTTGAGTTTGATTGATTACTTTTTATGATGAATAGATTGTGTCAATAAGTCTTGTGGACTCTTAATATTAATTCGTATTTAATTGTAAATGTTTCACTTTCATTGCGCAACATCACAATGAACTTATGACCATTGACCATATGACGTTATGATCATTTACAAGAATAAATATTTTTTCAAATAGATACAACTTTATTTTATTTTAATTCATTAAAATAATTGTACAAAAGCACTCGGCCTTGTTTGTCAATTTTAATTGTTTTGTGTTTACATTTTGCAAATTCAAGTGTTTTTTGTCGTAATGTACGAGCAATTTTCCAAATTAAATTTATTGTTTATGGAACTACATAATTATTAAAAGATACTTTGTGTAACGTTATTAATTTTTTCATCAGTTATACTCCAGTAAAAAATATAATTAAAATCAATGTGAAATGAAAAGTTATTGTATAAATTATTTGAATTAAATTCATTGTAACTTGGATCAAGTAAATTTGAATTAAATCAATTTGATTATAGTTTATTTATTTCGTGCTTTTCTCAGTGTACTAAAATAATATATGAATCGACTAATGTAAACCTTACATCTCTCCTTTTAAAGGATGAAATTATATTAAAGGTACTTCACCAACATTTTTTTTCAGTTTCTAAATTAGTTATTATGAATATTAATAATAATTAAAATTCTTTTTATAAAATAAAATTTTATAAATAACTTACACTTTTTTTACAATAAATGTAAAGTAATATTTTCAATTTCATTATATTATTATTAAATCTTCTTAGAGACGTTTTAAGAAATTTTAAAAAATTATATTATATGAAATATAAACAAAAAAATTTTGAGTTTTGAATATAAGCCAATATTATTCATTTTATGTAATTTTAATACTTGTGAAACATTTTTAAATTTCTTGTTTCTCATTAAAGTAAAAGAAATAATTGTATATTTCAGCTTATATTTTTTATATATTTAATTCAATGTTAAATCAAAGCAAAATTTATCTCGGGTGTTCAGAAATGGATTCAAGAAGAAGTATTTAATAAACATTATTGTTTTTTTTCTCATTTCAGGAGCGCGTTAAAACACTCGTAACATCCGTGATAGCACCAAACAAAACTAAAATGTTTTATAAAAACGTGTCAAGCTGTACAATTGACACGAACATCATCATAACAAGATTCGGTTCGAGTGATGAAGATTGAACGTCGAGAGAAATAGACAAAAGATTTTGTTGACTGTAATAATCATAATAGCTACAGTCCATCATGAAATGTCCAACATATTACTTTAATATAGCTGTAATTTTGCGATAATTCTTCCTAGTTTTTTTTTCTATTTTTCTCTTTTTTTTTCCTCCTCAATACTTGAAGTTTCAGTCGGTTTAGCTTGCCACGAATATTTCTCAAGACATAGTAAACAGTGAGAAGTGGCGAACACAAATTTATAAATAAACAAACAAAATATAAGTGTAATAAACAAGAAATGCTGAACAATTAAGAAATGAAAATAATTATTATTACTTGAATAATAATTATTTTGAGTTCAATTTGCTGCATACTTAATTTGCTTGTAATATGTTATCACGTATGAGCTAAGATGCCTTTGAAAATGAAAAACAAAATGAGAAGAAAAATGGGATGATGATAAAGAACTATTAAGAAATAAACTGAGAAAAAGGATTCAATACAAATTATTATATTTTTCAATAAACGACGGATTAATTGAATTCAATGCATTACTATATTACATAATAAACATTATTGACAACTTTGGACTTAATCCTACTTTCTTAGTAAATATTGTTAAATTTCTAGTTTTAAACTTAAAAAAAAACAAGAATTACATTAATGATATGTTACTAGCGTTGTATGCTAACTATATATTGAATATAGATTAAATTCTCATCACCGTTGAAGTATATAATTAATGATTCGTTTTCTAATAAGATACCTACATTGTTGCGTTATGTGTATGCAATAATTGAAATTTTGGCGCGTTTATGTTTCTGTGTTAATATTGTTTACGTTATTTTTTTACGTCTGTGCACGTGATACCAAAATTCTCTCGATACTTATTGTTTTCTCTCTTCGCCTTTATTTATATTCAGTAATAAATTTAAAAGGTAATAAGGGAAAAAGACTCTTGAAACGTTTTAAAAGAAATGTATTTTAAAATCTTTAAAATGGATCTTGACGAAACCTAAAATATGTTAAATGTTACTAACGGCTGTGTTTCTTTCATAATTTTTCTCCTTAATACTTGTTAAGTATTAAAAATTTAATTATAAATTTGTATAAGTAGTAATATACGTAAATAGATAATCCAATATTAAAGACGCAACAAAAGTTAAATTGCAATGGATATAAAGTATGCCGCTCGATTATTAAATAAATGTAATAATTTGTTTTGAATCTTTCTTTCTCAGAGCAAGATCAATGAAACATTGGGAAGAGGAAAATGAAAAAAAACAAAATCAATTATTTCAACACAAATGAAGAAGAAAAAAATACAAAAAAATAAAACATGGTTTGATACAATAGGTGGAACATATTCAGTTAATGTGAGTGATTGTGCACAGAAATGCGAGAAAATCAATTGGAATAGACGATTGTTCGCGGGAGAGTCGAAATAATCTAATCCGTGCAAAATTTTTTTGTATTTATTCTACCAATCTTGAGAATATGTGAATGCGTGCAATAAAGTATGTATGCCTATGTGAGCGTATGTGATTGTGTATGTACGTGAGTTTGCGTGGGAATAAAAATAAGCAAAAAAAGGCAAAAAAAACAAAAAAAATTATATTATATATAATAAAAATAATTACACATAAAAGTTACTCTCGTACGCTAGGTGATTGTCTCATACTTCATTTTTATGTTTAGTTTTTTTTTTCTTTCTCTTTTCGCGAATTGTAATTATAAGTGACTTTTCATGTCATTTCTTTCGTCTCTTTTCTTTATCTCTACATGTCTCTCTTACTCACTTATCTCTTTAATTCTCCTCGAAAATTGTGTGTAAAATAGAGCGTGACCGTTGTCTTTATTGATGAAAACAGCACTCTTTGCAAGGTGTCGAAAAGATCGCTAGGAAAAATGATTCAAAGTTAACAACATTGAGAAACCAACAAAAAATTATGGATTCAAATAAGAATTTTAGGAATAATGTGATTTCATATACATATATTATATATACCATATAATGGTGATATATAAATGCTGCCACTATAATGTTATTCTACGTATGTTATATACATTACATATATTTATCAGTAGGAATTTTTATTTTGTGTTCGAAAGTCATGCGTGTCTTGTTTTTTTTCTCTTACTCGCTCTGTTGGATTTTCTATACTAACCATGTGCACGGTATATTTCTCTATTTATTTGTCGGTAAAATGAAATGTTTTGTACACGTATGTAGACCCCGATTATCGATTCTTATATACACTCTTTTTTTATTCTATTTTTTTCCTTTTAATATTGGATTAAAATTTGTAATGGAACTAAATATTTTATCTTCTTAGTACTTTTTAGGGATAAAGAGCAAAGGATAGGCTGCATTGTTCTTTATTGTTTCAGTTTAGTGTTATTTTATAATTACCTTTTTGCAATTGTTTTGTGCATTAAATAGGCAAGGGAAGGAATGATGAGTTGATTAATCAAATGATTGATATTTCGCATGTTAGTCACAAAGAATTGTCTGTAAAAAGGTGAGATAGAACGAGGGAGCAGAACGGAAAGCAAGAAAGTTAATTTAGAACACTCATTTGTTGTTATATGAGAAATTAAAAGACGAAACAAGGGATACAATAAACGGAGACAAGATATTGTGATTGAGTAAATTAAAGTATGGTTGTTAATAAATTTTGTATGGGTGTAATGGTTACATAACATTGATTAAATGATAATGGAGAAGAAGTAAACAAAGGAAAACTTGCACATAATATGTTTTGGTGCAAATATATGTATATACTCTCAGCTTTCACTTAAAGTTGATTTACATGAAGTACTCTTCCACTTAAAGTACCGTATTCTGCTCATTTAAAGTACCCATTTATATATTGACTCCACCAATGGCCGTGTGTTGTTACAAGTTGTGTGTTTTTTCATTGTTCAATAATCTTAACGAATCATAATTCTTGACAATTGAAATTGTATGCTTGTTATAATTAAGATTTATTAATTAAAAAAAAATTATAATTAAGAGAAATAAAATAAGACATTAATATTCTTAAATTGTTGTCTTTAATATTTGCTTCGTGGAACTTTTGAAACATTATATATTTAATTTTTGTTATTAAATTAGGAAATGTTTTACTTCGTAGCAGTACAATGAAGCCGTCATGAAAGCAAAATTAAATGGGTGGAAGAAACGGAACTGAAAAATATTTCAACCAAAAGAAATCTATCTGTATTAAAAATTCGCTTGAGATTAAGTGAAATTTCCAGTCCCCGGATAGTACTTTAAGTGAAAGTCAAGTATATGACTGTGTGTATTTGTAAGTATGTATGTGTATGTATAAGAGTGATATAAATACATGCATGCATACATTAATACATAACTTTAAGTTCAAATATCTAATTTCGAGGACGAAGAAGTAAATAAAATGATCGATCAGAGATTCGCTTAACTCATATTAATAGCATATTCAGTATATTTGTTTATGGAAATATGTTCGTATATATATATATATCAATGTACGTATGCATTCTGATAAAAAGTGACTAATTAAAAGTGCGTTATTTCATAAATCTTTTCGAGTTCATTTTTATGCTTATGATGCTTTTCCTAATCTTAAGTTAAGTTAAATCAATTGTTTTTCATCGGTATGTATTTTTCAATTGAATTTGTAGAATTCATCATTGAATTAAATATATAATTATTAATTAGGGCAAGGTGTTTAGATAAAGAATATTTTTTTTCAGGTAGTAGAGTAATAGTTTTGTTTTTAATTTGTAATATTTGTTTTGTGTATAAAAGATAATTAGTAATCAATTAGTGTTAGGTTTAAACTTTCAGCTTGTACACAGATGCGTTAAACAATTTTGTTTTATTATTAGATAATTTATTATTTACTTTTACATTTATACGATTAATATATTGATGTATTAAATTTCCCTTATTTTAAATATTCTATATATTCAAATTGTGCGTTTTTTGTGTGCATGTTATATTATTAGCTGTGAGAAAGCATTTATGAGAATTAAATTCTTTATTTAGGGATTTATCTACATCTTACTACATTATTTTGTAGATTGTATGAAATAGGGTAAGTAACCTTATTTTACTTAAATTTATTTACCCTAATATTCATTTCATTATAAAATATTTACTGTTTAAGTCTTATTAAATTATGCTATATTAATACTATTAATATTTAATAGTTCATTTTATAATCAATCTATGCAAAATCTGGCGGCATCATCGTTCAATTGAATTCGACGGGCAGCACTGACTCAGTGGCGCCCCCTCTTCGAAGCGCGCGCAATATTCAAAGAATGAAAAGTAATAGAGAAACAATTAATCAATAACCTTTTAAATTCTTAGAATTTTATGAGGTACAAAATATATTGCCTCTATAAATTTATATACATATTATCTTTCATATTACTGAATATTTTAGTTGTGAACATCTGAATTCAATTTAATAAAGATTTATTTTATTATAAAAACGTTTTTATAATTAAAGACGTATCTAAGTGAAAATATAATTATTGTCATTACTTTTATACTAAAATATTTCATTATTTTCAACTTTTTTATCATTATCATTTATATATGTATCGTTAATAGATGCCACGTCTGAGTCGCACTGAAAGATTCGAAGCTATTTTGAATGTCTCTGCGTCGGTGTAGCAGACGACATCGACTGACTAACCTAACTGCAAATCAAAATTGAATATTTTTATGTATATAGTTGTTACATAAAATTTTAATTAATTTTAATTGATATTGACAAAATGACAATCGAAGATTATGTCAATCAATTATCAGATAATCCTTACTTCGGTGCTGGTTTTGGATTATTTGGGGTGGGCGCTGCAGCCGCGTTTTTACGAAAAGGAGCTCAAGTTGGAATATTAATTTTTAAGTAAGTACCGTTTGTTTTGTTTACTTCACATATCAATATTATATAATAATTTAATGTAAACGAAGCTTATCAAAATTACATGTTTTGTTATTTAATAAATAGGATGTTAATTTGTTTAATAAAAATTGTTTTATTGTTAGACGACAATGTATGATGACAATGGAAGTACCTTGTCAAGATAAAAGTTATCATTGGATTTTGCAATGGATTACGTATAAAGGGTCAAAAGAAACGCAACATTTGTCTGTGAGGACAAGCGTTGAACAAAGAGACACTGGTCATGTGAAAACCAAATACGATTTTATACCTAGCGTTGGAAAACATTTTTTTAGGTTTGATTATGTTCTATAATTTAAATAAAAGTTATAATTTTAAAAATTGTTATGTTTAATATTTAATTATACATGGTTGTAGATATAATGGTAAATTGATAACAGTTGAAAGAACGAGAGAGCAACAAACCATGGATTTGCATATGGGTGTTCCTTGGGAAAGTGTAAAACTCACAGCATTTGGAAGGGATAAAAGCATTTTCTTTACTATATTAGAAGAAGGTATAATTATTAAAATACTTTTTTTTCATTATATAAACTTTAAGCAAGAGTAAATATATTTCATTTATGTTAAAGTTTGAAAATTTTTAGACGATATAAAAATTAAAATGTACACAATTTACATTTTATATGTATTATATAGTTTTATCTTTTATGAATAAATAATAGCTAGACAAATGGCATTAAAGGAACACGAGGGAAAGACGGTTATATATAATTCTGTTGGCCACGAATGGAGACAGTTTGGTCACCCGAGGAAGAGGCGACCTTTAGAAAGTGTTGTTTTAGATCATGGAGTCAGTCAAAGAATAGTCGATGATTGTTTAGATTTTATTAATAATCCAGAATGGTACAACAACAGAGGTATTCTATTTAATATTCATACACATTTAATATTTACTCTAACCCATTACAATTAATTAAATTGTTACTTTAAAAATTAAAATTGTCAAAATTCAGTGTAATAGTGCTTTTAGTTAGGTAATATAAACTTATAAATTTAATGGCTAGATATGCGCATATAGAAAACATAATCTAATAACTAATTTATAGGAATTCCTTATCGACGTGGTTATTTATTGTATGGCCCACCGGGTTGTGGAAAATCATCATTTATAACTGCTCTCGCAGGAGAACTGGAACATAATATATGTTTGTTAAATTTATCAGACAGAAATTTGTCCGATGATAGATTACATCATTTGTTGGCAACTGCGCCACAACAGAGTATTATTCTTCTTGAAGATGTGGATGCGGTTTTTCACAGCAGAGAAGATACTAAACAAGGTTTTATGTTTAAATTAAATTAAAATATATGTTTTTTTCTTTTCTTGTAGTAATATGGCACTGATGTTCATTCATTTATTTCAGTGAAAACTGCTTTTGAAGGTTTAAATAGAGTTACTTTTAGTGGTTTACTTAATTGCTTGGATGGAGTAGCATCGGCAGAAGCACGTTTATTATTTATGACGACAAATTATTTGGAAAGGCTGGATGCCGCTTTAGTGAGACCGGGTCGTGTCGATCTTAAAGAATATATTGGTAATTGAAATTCAACAATTTCTTTCTTTCTTTCTTTTTTATAACGTAAAAAATATTATGATTGCTTGTTTGTCTTTGCAGGTTGGTGCAGTTCTTATCAAATAGAACAAATGTTTATTAATTTTTATAAGAACGATGCGATGGAGGAAGTAAAGAGTCAGGCAAAACAATTTGCTGATAAAGTAACATCTTTTGGCAAAAATGTTAGTCCGGCACAAATACAGGGCTACTTTTTGTTTCATAAAAATGACCCAAACAAAGTTATTGATGATATATCTCAAATATGGGAAATCACGAGCAATAAAATAAAATAAAATTAACAAAAAAATAAAATATATGTTTTTAGTTTGTTTTTATAATAATTGCTCACAACCATGCTATTACTAAGCGATGCTGAATAGTGGAATAGTGATACATCGTACACATTAAAGGAGGAAATAAACAAAATGAAAAAGTAATAGCTGTCACAAAATTTTGCGTGATTCTGCTAATCGCTCAATACAATCATATTCACGACACGACCATATTATAGATGATAGTTCGCCTATCCTGGCATCTGAAGTATTTGCTTGTTTCCAGTCCAGCAAAATTTGGTAAATAACCTAAAATTAAAATCATGTTTAATATTGTATATTGAAAAATTGATACTAAAGAAACGGTAACCTTAAGACTATCAATTAATTGATTAGTATGAACATTGTATTGTTTACATTTTAAACAATAAAAATAATTTATTACTTCTGTAAATTAATATATTATATAATTTCAAATTAACTTCCAATAGTTCAGATATATTTTGGTATTACTTCAAAATATTTTAGTATAATTTTTATTGTGAAATTTCCAGCTTCGAATTTCAACTGTATTCAATTAGCAGCACAGTTGTCTTTGTCATTTTTAGATTATTAAAAACAAACAAATCTTGCTTTAAACAAATATAATTTATTCTATTCATTGAATCTAATATTTTATGCATTTATTAAATACTTTTTATAAATGGATTATCATAGATATCGACTGATATTTTCCTAAAGATAAATTTTCTAGTTTCCAAAGTTTCCTATTTATCCTCATTCTGTTAATTATTTTATTAACTTACTTCATCAATTCCACTGCCATTCGAATCATTGTACTTTTGTACAAACTGATAAATCTGCCCGTCAGAAAAGCCAATTTTTCGGGCAACATCTTTCCAGCCGCTTCCCAAGTGTGTTTTAATCAACAGCATATCTTCCGTCGTGATTTCTTCCTCGCACTCGCACAATCTCCTCACATTAGGCGGCATTGCTTTAACTGGCTTATTTTCATTCATTAAATTTTGAGTAACATTCGGCGACATCTGATTTAAATTTAAGGTGTAATGAGTTGTAGATCCGATTTTCACACCGTTCGAATTGATGATATTATAATTGATCACATTATCGCCACCTCTAGCTGTGAATAAATTTGTTTATTATTGTTATTTACATAAATTTATCCGATTTGAGCCTGCTCCAATTAAAACATACGCATTATTTTCTTACTTCTCGACTTGAATTTGGGTTTATGATGTGGAATATTTTGTCCCTTGCTTGTATCGTTATCATTCTGGGTATTATCCTCCGTTGAGGTTCTTTGTTGATTTTTTTCCTCTAATGGAACTTGAGTATTTTCAACATGCAAGTTTTCTTTGGATATCCTCGGAGGCTGAGGCATGGCATCCGTTGTTAAGTTAGTTACACTTGTGCCATTGGACATTTTTTATATTAATTAATGAAGAACCAAAGTATGTAATCCTTAATTTATAAACTGAAAGATTTGGTCGACTACTGGTATTATTAACAATGAATAATTTATAACCTATACTCTTGCGCAATCTCCCTCTCTTTAAATGCCTTTTAATATTAATGCACTGTTTACTAAGCGCTAATTTTAAAGCAAAGCAGCTATCTTAAGTTAGTCTTTCTCGTTTGTTAATGCGTAAAATGTATACGATCACTTTATATAAAATTTAAACAATTATTTTATACGAGATTTATATAATATTGCTAATCTGATAAAGATTTAATGGTACTGAAATTGGTATCAAATATTTTTCTGTACACTATTAAGAATATGATAAATTAAGTAATGAAAGTAAAGTGTGCCATTAAAAGATTACCACTTTTTGTAATAAAAAGAGTTTTTTTTTAGTTTACATCTTTAATCTTATTAAAAACCTGGTAAATATATTAATTATTATTGAATTTGGAATAAAATTAGTCAATCAAACTTTTTATGAAGTTTTCATTGCATTAACAATTTATTTTATTATTTTAACAGCATATTATTTCAACATTATTATACTGTATCATCGAGTGGGAATAAAGTTTATTTACTTATCACGGTTAGCATATATTTAGCATATAAAAGAACTTAAAGATAAACATATTTTTATCATAAATCAGAACAACTTATATACTTATCACTACCTCTTTCAAAATATATGTATAACATGGTAAATAAACTAACATTATCTTCATTTAGTGATACGGTATAATCAAATTTTAATCTAACATTTTCTCAGTGCATTTATAATACTTTATGCAAATTTTATATAAATTTAAATTTAGGTGATAGTGCATCAATTTAGTTTAAAGATTGTTATTATGATAAATATTTTGTTGCAAGATAAAAAGATTATAATTCAAGCATTCATGATTTTTGTTACCCTTGACAACGCATATAGGTTGTTGATTTCTAAACTATCTCGAGATGTAATGTCTAGATTAAGAGGACCTAATTAGTGATATACCTTGCGAACAAAGATACTTGGATAGCCCATTCAAGAACATTATTTATACTTATTAAATAAGAAATTTAATATAATAAAAAGAGTGATAAAATTAAATATGTTTACGCAAACAACCAGTCCAACAGTTATAACAAAGGAGTTGCTTCTTGATTTAGTTGTGAAACAAGGTCCTCAAGGTGAAGCTGGAAAATATTTTTTAGAGGATGGCGTTAGATTAGAAGAAATTACAGAGATTCGAATTGAACATTATAGTATGAAATTCTATTCTATCCTTGATTACTTAATTGAATTAGTGTTCAAATGGATTATTATTTATAAAATAATGTTTATAATTTTGTTTATTTTTTTAGATATACTTGTAATGTCTCATTTATGGATAATGACAAATTTAACAAAGCTAAGTCTCTGCAATAATATTATTGAAAATATTGAAAACTTAAACGAACTGGTTAACTTAAAAGAGCTTGATTTATCTTTCAACCGCATTGAAATTATAGAAAACTTGGAGAATCTTGTTAATTTGGAAATGTTGTCTCTTTACTCTAACAATATTAAGGAATTGAAAGGACTTGACAGCTTAAATAAATTGCAAATTTTTAGTATTGGTAAAAACCGTCTCAGCGATTGGGATCATGCAAGTATACGTTAAAGGTGAACATAAAATGTTATTAAACATTAATTTAATTATGAATGTGAAACGTTTCAGGTATTATATTTAAGAAAATTCAAATTGTTGCGCAGTTTAAATACCAGCGGAAATCCGTGCGCTGAAGAAAATGAATATTTCAATTATGTTATTGCATTTATACCGCAGTTAATATATTTGAGATATAAAATGATCTCTGAGGAAGAACGCAGTATTGCAATGGAAAAATATCAGTAGGTTTCATTGAGTTACATTTTAAGCGAAATAAAATTTTATATTTCAATATATATAATGTTCATGATATATAATGGGATGGAATTAAATTTATTAAAAATGATTTGCATTTTTATTCTATATTGTTCGTCATAATTGTGTTTGGTTGTAACTAAAATCAGTTTAACTTTATAGGCGTGAAATTTTATCAATACAAGATGCGGAATCAACTGAAAATGAAAAATTGGAAGCTGAAAGACGACTCGAGGAGCATAATACTATTTTACATAATGCATATGTAGAATACTTAGACGAAGATTATTTATTCGAAGAAATGTTTAAAAATGACAAAGGTCATTTCTCTTCCCAGTAAATAAGAAATTATTAAATGCACAAATCTGAACAATTTTTAATAATTTCTCATTTACTGGGTTAATATTTGCTGCACTTATTAGGTATATTATAATTCAATGAGGATTCAATATTTTCAGAGGGTAACATGTTTCTTGATATCAATAAGGAAATTGAAGACGTACATGAAAATTATAAGAAAATATTTTGTAAAATTTGTCATGAAATGGTTGCTTTTGGACTGAGTGAAGAAGAAAAGAGATCGAATGAATTTAAACTTTTTAATGATACAATAGAAGAAGAAAAAACAAAAGTTACAGTGCAAGCAAGAGAGTAAGTGAAATCTCATATAAAATTTGTCGATGTTAAGCAAATGGACTGACATTAATGCCAATTAAATATATGTATAATTTTGTTCTTGCAGGATTGTAAATGCTGCAATAAAAAAGAAAGTCACATTTTTCCATGATATAACAGAATTATTGAATGCTCTGATCGAAGAAAAGGTGGAAAATAATTATGATAATGTTTTTGAGGAAGCATTGAAGAGTACTGAAAATATTATAAATGTTATTGTTGATGACTGGAACAAGCTTATGAAATATGAAGTTACATTTCATCAACAAGTTTTGGTAATTTGTGTAATATTTTGTAAATATTTTAATAATTATATTATATAATTATTTTACTAAAACAAATGAATAATTAAAACATAACTTTTTCATTTATGTGAAGTTTTATATGTTTTGGATGATTATTATTTATTAAAAATGGTTTATTTGTAGGATACTCTGGAGACATTTAAAGTTAATATGACTGACATGGTGAATAATTTTGTTGAATCATCTCGCGGGTCATTTTCTCAGTTAAGAAATGCTGAAGTGGAATATAATAGTAATCTCAACAAACTTGTATCAGCTTTTATAAGTAATTTTGGCGATGATATAAAAATGCCATTATATTTAACTGAATTGTGTGGAGATAAAGATACAATGATTAATAGTCTCAGTGCAACACACGATGTTCATTTACAGGTTTGACTTTTAAATTTGTTTCAATAAATAAATGACATTTTAAATAACAAAAAAAAATAAATTCCAGGTAATTAATGCCCGTGAAGATGTTTTATTAAACAGAATAAAGACTTGGTTCAGTGATTTGTTGGAAAAGTTATTACAGTAAGTTAAGAATTATTTTCAAGCATGTACATATTCATGATATTAATAATATAAAATAAATTTCTAGAGATGAAACTACGAGGTACAAAAGTAGGATCCTGGAAATATCCCAAATTTTAGGGTTTACAGATCCAGGTTTTGAAAGTCTACGGCATCATGCAAATGTATCTCACATTTTCACGGAAATTTTTGACTTATTCAATGATAATCAATTCGTATTTTGGAACGAAAAGTTAAAATAAAGATATAAAAATTAAATTTTTTATAAATATATTGTATATTTCTCTACATCATTTCTTCATCATTCAAATTAGTACAAATAACAAGCCACTGTAAATCTTTATAAAATTGTCTGTGATTACACGCAAGTGTTATAAAAATGCAATTGTACATAGAAACATTTTTTCATTAAGTTTTTCTTATTGTTTTGCTTTTAACATTTGGATATAGCTCTCAAGACCTGCTTGGACCTTCGGTAACTGTATATAATTTAGAAAAACAGTGGTATCCCAGTCTCGATGCTTCTCCATCCAAGAAAGAGTGTCTTGTCTAACAGCCATTTTTGCTGCCTCTCTGGCATCAGCTATAACCATTATACATAGAAAATCATAAATTAATATTCATATGATTGGATGGTTTCTTATACTAGTCGAAATCTTACACTTACTGGAAATATTTTTAAATGAAGCAATGTAATTTTCACACTTTGCAATACAATCATCTTTATCAGTGGCAAGTTCATCTACGAGGCCAATATTTAAAGCTTCTTTGGCAGAAAAAAGAGTACCTCTGTAGAACAACAGAATTTCGTTTAAGTCATTAAACTTAACTTCTTTCTCCCTAATCTGATATTTAATGTAAACAAAAGTTTAATGTAAAACCTTAATAAGCCAAGTTCTGCTTTTCGAAGGCCGATTGTTCTTTCGTAAACTATTTGCATCCATTTTGGAGCAACTAATCCAAGTTTGGTTTCATTTAAACCGATGGTGTATTTTCCATCTAAAAATACTCTATATTCACAAGACATTGCTAATAAACATCCTCCTGCTGGACATGCTCCCTACAAATTAACATGCTTTTAAGTAATTGTTAGATTAAAACAAAAAGGTAGCAATTGAAAATCCGCAGACTTTTACACATTCATTTATTATTTACTTCTTATGTTAAGGTGCAATGAATGTATTTGATAATTATGAATTCAAAATTTTAACTACCTCTGTTGGTGTTATTACAGTTAATGAATGTTTTAGCAGTTAATAAATTTTTTTACAAGTACTAATTATTCTTCTCTAATTACAAAACTTGAAAATATAAGTGTGCAATCATTTCTCACGTCGATGCAAAATAAATAAATATTTTATAATAAGAAGTGATTGAACCATTATCAAACATTAAAATGTGTTTATAAAAAGAATTTTTACTATAATTTAAAAGTCTATAATTCTGATAATAATAAAACAACTTTTTTATACCACTTAAGGTATTTTTTGTAGACTAAAAAATTAATATATATATATGTATATAGTATATATAATAAAAGTGACTGTACAAATTGTCTAACATTTTTCTTTAAAATAGCTTTAAATCATCTAACATTCTGATTATTCCCTTCTGTTTTAAAGGCAAATATTATCTATGTACATTGATCGCAGCAGCAGTGGGTATTCCTAAACCATACAGGGTTAGCCAAAGCTCTTGATAATTTGTCCAAAATTCTTTAGCACGTTTTATATCGGCTTTGTACATTTCCATGATGTCCAATCCTCCGGAGTAAACCGTTGGCATGGACGATGTGAGGATAATTCCTTTGCTTCCCTTGTCTTGTGCATCCTCCAATGCTTCTCTTATGGCAACTGTCATCTCAAGATTTAAGGCATTGATTGGTGAACGTGACATGGATATGGTTGTGATACCTAATGCAAGTGACCGGTCAGTATATCAATAAACAATTATAATTAAGCTACAATTATATAACTGTCAGAAAACAACAAAAGTACAAATTGAACTTTGCCCATCTAATTTTTTTTGTGTACATTCGCGTCGTTAAATTAGTTTTAAACAAACTTTCGTTACATAAAGCCGACTCTCACCGGTGTTGTCATTTTTGGTAACTTCCACGAGCTTTGCCTGGGTGGCGAATGGTCGGGAAATTGTTATTAACCTTTGGCACAAGTTCCTTGTCAGCATTATAACAGATTTTTGGTACGTCGCCTCGAGTTAATTAATCCTTAATTTTACGCTTTAATTGTGATACGTTGCGATGAAATATTTCAGTCAAAATTATTATATTATACCTAAATTAAGGGAACACAAAAAGGCGAATAAATAACAAATCGTCCAACTCAACGATTATCAGCGTTTTAAAGAATTGTCATTGACCCATTCACTAATCTTTTAGATCTGAAAAACGTATCATGCGAACCGGTCTCATTAACGTTTGTATAAGTTTCAAATTGGCCCTTAAGATGGCGGTGTTCTATCATCCAGCATATGCTGCCCTCTGGACTTCGTGAGTCGATTAAAATATAATTGTTTAGTTTATATGCACAATTATTGTTGTTATATTAGTGATCTTTATTATAATCTTTATTATAATATATTAAATTGGTAACTAATATTACTTTTTAAACAAATTAAATCGTACTTTAAATGCATGGTATCTTTTGTGGTTAAAAATACGCTGAAAAATATTGAAAAACATTAAAAACTGTTAAAATTGGGAATTTACAGCGTTTTCAGCATTTTTTCCACAAGAGATATAACTTCTTTTTTTTATTTGTTTGGGTTGTTTAAGTTGCAATTGGTGATTCATGTATTATTTGTACGTTGTATAGGTAATAGATAAAAATTAAGAAATTCGAAAATATGAAAAATGAACCCAATTGAAGAAGCATATAGAATTAGGGAAAAAAACCTTTAAATAGTTCTTCAGATTCATGAATTGCAAATTGATTATTATATAAATATTTTATCACTGTTTGGAGTTGCATTAATTCTTATTTAATTTATTACAGAGATATACGATCGAAGCCCCATTAAATTCAAGTAGTGGCAATTTTGTGGATATTGTGGATCACGCTATGACAACATCTCATGTTAAAGTAACTTTTCTCCACTTGTTCTTCATCGTACAAAGGTCTTGACCAAAAAAATTCATCATGCCCTTTGCAGAAAAGGAATTTGAATTTCGTTCAAAATATTTAAAACAACTTCTAAAATTGGGACTTTTCAGAGGTTATTCAAAGATTTTCCGAGAATTCTTTTTATTAAAGCGTTTAGAAATGTTTTTGTAAATAATACACCGTGGAATGTTTTTAATTTGAGATTTACAATCCGTACCGGAAATCTGTTTCAAGCATCTAATTTTAAAACACAAATATTGAATTTGCGAAATTCCAGTTTTGCAGTTCTACTCAAGAAAAAAGATAAATTAAGTTACTATTTTTACTATCAATAATAACAATAATCATATATATCAATGTAATTTTTTATTTTTAGATATATCTTTAAATTTTTTAAATTTCTCCATACGTAATAACATAATATAAATTTCGAATTGTAATCCTATTTTCTATGACACGAAGCGCAAAACATTTCACAATACTACACGAGCATTGTAAATCTTAAGTTACAGATAAATGGAAGTTGGTAAAGATCGGGTTCCTTCCTTGAATAGGCAATGAAGTATATTTCTATATAAAGAAACTTTGCACGAGTACATTTTCTATATGCCTTATTTGCGTTTGAAAACGTGAATTTAAATTTATATAATCGCATAATTTAGTAATTAAATAACAATATCGCAACGCGTAAACAAAACATTATTTTCTGAGAACAGATAAAAAACGCCCGCAAGTCTTCCAATAATCTACTATATAAGACTTTAATTGGAATTTGAAATTCTATCATTTTCCTCGCGGAAAAGAATGCTAAAAAATATTGATAAACACTAAAAAAACTGCTAAAATTGGACATTTTCACCATTTTTTTAGCGTTTTTCAGCATTCTTTTCCACAAGGGTTCTCATATAATAGTTCGGCGTTTTGAAGCTAAAGCCGTTTCGTTCTTCTACAAACTGAACGTGCTTCGAAATGTATATATTAGTAGCGGCGCAAAATGAAGTCGAGTTGTATTGCTAATTCCTCGGTTCTATTGCGATCCGGAATGACGTCGTTAGAAGCGTAAGTCGGGCCGGATTTTATTTATTTTTTTTTTCTTTACGCTTACACAACACGACGCCTATGCACGTGCATCGATTAATCTCGCCGAAAACTCCACGTGGAAACGGTTGCAACCATTTGACGGCTCGAGGACGAGGGTGTCGCCGTCGTAGTGGGGTCGGGGGGGGGGAGCATGCGCGCAGGGTCAAGCTAGGTCAAAGGAAGGTCGAGTCGACTCCAAGTGTCTAAAGGATGAGAGATCGGTGAAGGACGCTCCTTTTAGTCATCGTCGACGGCGGCGGCGGCGCCGGTGGTGGGAGTTCCGCTTACACGTGCAACTTCTCTCCCTCTTCCTCGCCCAACCTCCCGCCTCACTCTGTCGCCCTCTCTTTCTCAACGCTCGCCACCCCTTTGTGCGTCCCCAACTGCCTTTCCAATTTCACCGATTCATTCTTGCAGCACGCGCGTGTATGCACGTTGTAATTCGGGCGTATATACGTATATATACATATATTGTGTATATGATATACGTGTGTATATATACGTATATACTGACACGCGTCCCCGTTTTTGCCTCGCTCAAGCACGATTGGTCATTTGTACAGGCGAAAATTGTCAGCGCATCGACAATATGTAACGCTTCGTGATGTAATTGATTAAACTTGGACTTTTTTTTTCTTTTATTGGGTGCGAATCATCGCACGAGGAAGAAAGAGTTTGACTATTAATTTTCTTACATAATAGTACTCTGTTTTGCATTAATGTAGGGATGTATCTGAAAAGTTGAGTATTTTAACAATTGAAACTTTATAAGTGATAATGATAATGGTAATTTTTTTTCTTTTTTTTAAATTAAGAGACGTACACGGTGAAAAACATTTTTTTTTTGTTGGTAATCGGCGCGTAAAACGCTACTTTTCTCCTTAGAGATTTCTCCCGAGGGCGGAACGACAGCGATTATAGACGAGTGTGAAGTTGGCCGCGTGAGACAATGATTTTAGACGCGGGCGGAAACCAACCGTTTTCGGTCCCAGGTCGGAAAGTAGCAAATTTCAGTCCTAGAACGGAAGGTTTCCGTCCTTGTCTATAATCACAATATTTTCGCCCTTAAAATCCAAAAAAGTTTATAATTTTTTCAACAAATTTTCTCTGTGTACATCTCATTATTGACCTACAATCATTCATTTTTTACCTTTTAAATAGGAGTGAAAATACAAGGAAAGCATCAATTTCCGCGCACACATTGCACGAAGTTCTTATATATTTTTTGCCAACTTCATATCTCACATTAAAACAAATATTTTGCATCCGAAATTATCCTAATTCCTACACCACGCTGGTTAGAAAATCGCACCTGATAAAAAATAAAAGATTGATGGTCATTGTTCTATCCGACTAAGGTGCATAATTGAAGACTTTAAGTGGCTCGCAATTGTCGAACATGCGCGGCACATTCTGAGAACACGCAAGTGATACAATATGGCGGCATCAGCATGCTTCCTCCTTTTAAATTCTTTGCATCAGTCGCTCCGGGACTATCGGACAGTGCGGTTCAGTTTTCAAGCCATTTCTTTCACACCAACGGCTTGTATTGTTTTATTTTTTTTCTCGGCTTCCTTTTATTTGCCGCGATACGACAACGATATTTTCGTTGAAATAAACAAACTGTATTAAACTTCGGGTATTAGTGTGATTTATTAATTGCATTTTCACATTGCTTCGTCGAGTATTTCGTTACCGTGACAGTGATACTTCTCTCTTTTTTTTTTTTTTAATTATTTCGCACAGGAAAGTATACAAAAGAAAAATTGCGGCACCCATCTCAGGTTGCGCCGACTCTTTCGATACGGTAAGCAAAAGTTTGATTGGTTAATTTTAAAATGCTTCATTAATTTATCACTCGTGAATGCGCGTTGCATTGAAGTTTAAAAATCACGTTATCAATTATTAAACTGTACGATGTTTCTTATTTATTTTATAACTGTTTACGTTATAGAGGTCATAATATAAAAAAAATAAATAATTTTATGAGACTGAAGAGTGATCGGTTTAAAAGTAGCAAATGTATACAAACTTTACTTTCTCTTGTTTTTGAGGGCGTAAAAAGTGATGTTTAGGAAAAAATCAAAACAATAACAAACGTGGTTATTGTCTTTATATTGTGAATTTGCTATTCTACATATAATTAAACGATACTTGTTTGTCTTTTTAACATGTATTGTTTTATGAAGATGTAAATAACGAAACTGAAATTGAATTGATATATTGAATTATAATATTATATTATATTAATGTAATCAAAAAGTGCAAGTTGTATTGAGGAAATGTTTAACTTTAAATTTATTATTTTTACAAAGTAAAGAATGTAAACCGAGGAAAATATGACGGAAAATATTCACTGTTTTTAACTTTGTTTTTGGATACATGTCAATCTTTAAATAAATGTTATGTTTATATGCCAGTTTGAAATGTTTTGTTTATACTTGAAATAGAAAATTTGTTTTTTTAAAAAAATAGTAATTTTGTTTGAAAATCGGATGTGTATTTAAAAGTGTTAATATTATCCGTCATATTTTTCTCAGTGTATTTGTTGAAGAAAGTAAGGAATTTTTTGCTTTGAAAATAGCAAAAAGTTGCATTAATATTGTTAAGTAATTTTATTATTTTTAACATCAATTTTTATATTTAATTTTTATTTAAAAATTAAAATTATAAATTCTTTATTTCTAAACTATTGGATAAATATTGTTGTAGAATTTTCATTTCAATATTTACCTTAAGTGTTCTTTCCATTAAAAACACTTTGCTTTTTTTATTATTTCACACACTTAATGTACCACATAAAAAATTGCCGCAAATTATTTCATTTAAAATTCATGCTAATAAAAAAATCATAAAATGAAATACTTCCGTTCATATTTTTGCCACAAAATTAAGCTATTTCCTGTATTTAATAAATGAGAAGGGTAGGATTGCGTGTTAGATAAATACAAACAACATCCAAATTGTATCTACATATTATAAAGCTATAAAATCATTTTTTTTATTAATTCTATGAAATAATATAAATAATTAGCAATTTGTAAAAAAAAGTTTTTTCCATTAATTTCTTTATCTCAATGGTATGATTCTTGTGTAAAAATAGAATGAAAATTGTTAAATTTTTATCATGAAATTGAAAGTGTGTAGGATAAGATATAATGATTACATGTACAACTAATAAAAACATATATAATTATATAAAATAATATAAAAAATAGCAAGGGACTTTTATGTTACTTGAATAAAAGTCTAAAATTCTCAAATTTTATGGGTTTTTAAAGCTTTTCACAAGTAATTAAAAAAAAAACTTTAATATAATAGTGTCAAAGTTTAGTTTTTTTTTTTTTTCAAGTTCGCAAAATAAAATATTGCACCAAATTTCCGTTCGATTGCTCAGAACCGTGTTAAATCTTCTAGACAAGTTTTACTCACAAAAATTGAACGCTTTGTCAATCAACAGATCTGTATTCTTAATTTAAATTTTCAATATTCGATTTCTACACGTGTAAGCTATTCAAATCTCGGGCGTTATTAATGGAAAGTACGTCAGTAATAGTTTTGTGGAAGAGAAGAAAAGAGAATAACCCGACGGCCTGTATCCGTTTATAAGATAATTTTTTTTTTCATTAAGGAAATCCAAATGGAAAATAAAGGAGCCGATGTGAAAAGGGTCATGTAGAGAAAAATTTTTTGTCGCAACAACTAGACATTTGATTCTTTTTTAGATGACCAAAATTTTTGGGCTGACCAAATAACTAAACTTGCTGTTTCAATAACAAATATTTTTATTTTCATATATTCTATATATTTATAAATTTTTAACATATACTGAAAGAAATATGACAAAAAGTTCTTGTTTCAGTAAAAATTACTATTTTTTAAAAGTAAAGAAACTAGTTTTAAATATTATATTTATAAATGAAACAGACATTTTTCCTTTGGAAAAACAGTAAATTTTCCTGAAAAACGGATATACATCTGAAACGCAGTTAAAAACATTATTTTTCTCAGTGTTATGTACAAAACGAGTTGGCGGGCTCGATTTGGCGTACGATTCGAGGGAAAATAAATGTGATTTCGGTCAGAAACAGCCCAGTGACACGGCCTATATGTTCTATTGTATAAGTTTAATTCTTATTTTCCGTTGCCGCTGAAGGCGCTGATGGCTATCCGACCGAAATTCTAACGTCACGTGACCTTCGGGCTACATGTTAT
>JABFPN010001015.1:0-14231 GCA_022817305.1 Leptoteleia sp. ZL-2020
TTTTTTTTTTTTTTTTTTTTTTTTTATTAAAAACGACGGAAACTTATTTATACTTCTAATAAATAATTGATACTTGTGACAGCTGCATAAATAATGAACGTACTTTGCGAGTGATTCGACTATAAAGAATTACCACGATTTTACTCCGGTATTATAGTCTGGGTAGTTGTATAATTTTAATTAGAAAAGTTCGCCTATAAAATAATTATGATAGTTCTTAGTTTAAAAACGTATTTAATGGAAACATAGTTGAAAGTTTCGGGATTATCATAAATGCGTAACTTCTTCTTATTGAACGAAAGTTGGAAATTTTAACGTCAATTATTTATGGGATTAAGACATTTTGGAATTACTTGAACCGGTTGGTAGGAAATGTGAAATTTCCCGTAATGCTAATGATAGAAAAGGTTACAATGAAAGTCGGTTTAACATTGTTGGAATACTTTTAAGTTCATTTTCCCGTATAATTCTTGTCGCATATTGAAGAATGTGTGACATGTTAAGGCAGGCCCAATCGCGATTAGATCGCGGTTAATTAGAATGTGATACGCGTCGATCATATAGTGGCAGCGCCAAACGCATCGTATATTCCTTTCGTGAATGGCATAGTTTTGCGTTTCGGGTGCGATGTGCGCGAAAATTCTGAGACTGGAGTTACCTTGGCGTTAACTCTGTGCGTGTGTTGAAAGGAATGAAAGAAGGGAGAAGGAACGGGGAATGAATAAAAGAAGGAGGGAGCAAAAAAGGAGAAGGAAAGGAAGAAGAAGAAGAAGAAGAAGAATAAGAAGGAGGAGAAGGAGGAGGAGAGAAAAGGAAGGAAAAGAAGAATAGCGATAGGGTGACAAGGACTGTTGTTAATTTGGTATGTTAGCGGTTGCTATCGAAAAATAATGATAAGAAGCGTATCGGTTGGCGTTTTGGTTTGTCCGCAATTGTGTCCTCATCAAGAACCCTCGCTGCATTACATTATTGATATTGATTTGGAAAGAACACAATCAGCGCGAGTCGGCATCTAAAATCTACGTGTGTTGGTAACATGCAGAGGATACACAATGGTTCGATTTATTGATGAAATACTTCCACCAAGATATCCGAGCATAAACGAAAAACGAATGTTGGCAACGGGGTTATAAACGCGAGCCTTCGTTAGACTAGAGTATAGCGTCGAATTATACGTAGAATTTCTCATTGATTATCAGGCAAAGTTTATTTTCCGCCATTCCTCATTACTGGGCTCCCCTCAGCGCACCTCTTCCTCATCATTCACTTTCCTCTACGAATCTGGCTTCATTTACACACTAACGTCCCGGAGACTCTCCGCCTCGGAGATCGTTTGATTTTTCTTCTTTTACTCTCGAGTAGACTGCTATAACGCAATATCGATTGAATAGATGCTTCCAGACCGACAATCCTATTCCGGCTCATATGGTCTAATGACGATATTATTCCCATGGAATATTTTGTGCAATTACCGAATGTAATGACCCCTTGCTTTATTTATTCTACCCTTCCTACTAACCCTCTTATTGGTACGCGCACACACGAGCGCGCGCACGCACGCACACACCGACGCGATCTAGTAATTCGCGCGCAGTTGGCCGTCCACTCTTGGATTAATTATTTAAATGTGGACCCCCCTGCCTAACTGTAACCGTTTCGTGATTAAAAGCACGATAACACAGTGAGAATCGAATGACAGCTTTTATTGTCATCATTAATAACAAACAACGCGATCATTTATTTACTTTTTTCTTCTCTTCTCTTCCCTTCTTTTTTCTTTTCTTTACCCTCCTCCCTCCCTCCCTCCCTCCCTCCCTTTCTTTCACTCCCTTTTCTACCTTTTATTCCGTCATCTGTCCTTGTCTCTAAACTGCACATTCTTCAGTTATTATAAACGAACAATTATATTTATAAATTATAAATTCAAATTAGAAAAAGTACATTTCACGAAACTAAATTAAATATTCGGTTTATTGGTAATTAACTGTTGGACTTGCAAAATTTATATTTTTGATTTACGGAAGAAATTATTTTAATATTGATATACTTTATAAAAATTATGATACGAGTCATGTATGCTTAAATAATTGTTGTTTAATGTGTCAGAAATTATACTTATATTTAAATATAAAAATAATTTACATACTCGCTAACTCAGATAATTGAATTTCTCCGTTTTATTTAACAGCGCATGTAAAAACAAAATTTATCCATGCAACTAGAGAAAAACATTCAACAAATAATTTTCATCCATTAAAATTATTATTAATAAATTAGCACGAACCGATAATCTTATTTACTTATTTTTTTCCGAAAAGCAACGAGTCAGTAAATATAAACATTTTTTTTTGCATTGTGCGAAATACAGTTTCTTCTTCGTAATGAAAGGACACTTTAATCTTTAATTCTATTATTGATTTCTACCGAGAAACCTTTAATATACTTTGTATATGATTATTCATAAACGCTCGAGTTATTAATTTAAATATCAAAGAGTTGCGATGGAAAAACACGAAACGAAAGATCGGCATTGAATGGAGTTTTTAATACAAAGTGCCAATTTGAAATATAACAGTTGAAAATACGAAGTTAAATAAGTCTTAGAACGATTAATCATATTAATTGCATAAAAAGATTTTATAGACGTCGCTATCCATCCGGAGGAAGTGAGGCACCTTAATTATAAATTGTAATTAACGCTCGGAGTCGTATTCCGGGCGAGGCCCGATTAATTAACCGGGCCTCCAGCTATTAATTATTAATTGTCGAGCGACGAGTGTGCATCCGCTGTCCGTGGCGACACTTAAATGTACTCAGTTTAAGTCCGTATGCCGACGATCAATCACACCCTTACTTATTTCCTTTATTACTTTTTCGTATCCGTGTGCGTCTGATTTAAAGCCAGAGAAGATTGGTACACAACATTTCCCATCGCACTCCATATATGTGTATTTGCTTTAAAAAATTATCTCCTTCAAAAACAATCGCTTGCAATATTTCGCCCATCTTCCTCTACAACTTTTCAACTAACATATTAAGTGTCGACAGAGAAATAATCATTGATACGACGGAACCTATCCTATGTACATTTTTCAAAACAATATAATACAAAATGAAAAGATCTGGAGGGTTTACATTAAAATGTAATTGACAAATGAAACCATTTTCCAGATATAAATTGCAAACAATAGTATACTACTCAACGATGAAAAAAAAAAATAGATTTTAAGTTGGTAACCCAAGCCAAAGGCCACTTTTTTTTCGAGTTGAGTATGATATTTTATTCGCCGTGAAAGTGAAATATGATGGTAGTCCGCAGGGCTAAATGTTTACAAACATTGCCTTTCTTTAAATTGTTCATGTTAAAAGCGCGTTTTACTCTTCACTTCTCTTCGGCATTAAAATGTGAATGATACTTTTTATGCAAATTTACTTTTTCTTGTAATTGTATATTCACTTCGTGTCTGGCTTCCTATGGTTAAATAATACTTTTTCTTTAATTTTAAATGGAATATTAACATATCGAAGAAAGAACGTTAACGTGAGATTGAAGAAGAAGGAGGAGGAAAGGAGTAGGAGGAGGAGGAGGAGGAGAAAAAAGCCGATCCGTTCATGAATCCGTCCGTTTGATATGATGTCATCGAAGCATTCCAGATTGTAAACATTTGGTGCTAATAATTGCTCGTCGATAATTAACCGACGCCCATTCGACGCAGCGCGATTAGAGTACGGTCGTAAAAACTTGTTCATACGTTACGTTACCGCCTGGTACGTTGCACTTAATTATTCCTCATTATTTCATCTTTTTATTCGCCTTTTTTCGCACTTATCCACCGCTCGTCATCTATTTACGTTCACCCAAAAATGTTTCGGTTAATGGCTAATACGATTACCATATAATTATAGAAACGTTTTTCTTTGCAAACGGCAATCATATTTTATGGCTACGAAAAAGGAAGGCCAGACGACGCGATGGATATTGCGCGCAAAACCTTTGATTGCCAACCAAGTGTAGAGATGTCTTTTTCATAAATAAATTATATGCATGGATCTCGTAAAGCGAAACCTATGAGCGCCGACACCTCTACGTTACGAGGCGTAGTTGTGCCAGAGGCGGTGCAATTATTTGTCGCGTGTCAAAATTTTTAAATCTTTACAAATTCTCCACCGTGCGCTGTCTTTATAATAATTACAACATCGATCGGAGGGTGCGCCGAACAACGCCGGGATTTCCAGCCGTAGATCCCGTGGATCTCGACGGGGAAATTGCGCGGGGCGACGAGGGCGTCGCAAAACCACGTGCAGAATTTTCTAAAAACCACGTGAAGTCGGCATGACGGAATTGGAAATGGAGAAGCCGTGCAAATGAAAACGGCATGGCCCGCTGAATTGTTGACATAGTGCCGGCGCGATAACAGTTCGCTGTCAGTCAACTTTAGTGCCTTCTCCACTGGCAAAGATTCAGTCCTTTCACAATAATTGGCTATCGTAATTCACTTCGGAAAATAATTGCTCTACTATTAGGAACATTGCTATGAAATATGACAAAGATTGTAGAATATTACGAGTCAGAATGGTTTGGTGTGACCAATTTGGCTCGACCCTTTTTTTTTTTTTTCCATTCCCGTGCCTGACAATGAAAGATTGCTCGTCATAATGAAAGTGACTAATTTTAATTACATTCTCAATGGAGCGACACCAATATGACGTCTATAAAGCACGCGTTACGTATGGTATATAAATATATCAAACGAAGTTATAACTTTAATACGTTAAAATATATCTTCTTTTATTTATTTGCTGATCTGATTTAATCCCATAATATATACATATATTATAATTATTTATATCTGAAAAAGACCTCAATATTATTATTGGTCTGCTCAAATAATACTTCATGGTCGAAGACAAAAATATATTATCGAACACACAGTAATTAAATAAAATAAAAGTAAAATAAAGTATACAAGGTAAAATTATTATTTTAAAAACTGAAACTGTTGAAGTATCTTCAGTGATGGAAAATATGTTAAAAAATTGTAATATTTCTTTGTAATCCTAGGATATAACGGAGAATGCTACAAAAGTACAATAAAAATTTAATTATATATTCATGAATGTGTAAAACTAAAATGAAAATTCATAATATTTATATCTTTTATGAATATTTTATGTAATTTTTTACTGCCTATTTGTAGCATTGTCAGTTATGTCCCCAAATTACAAAAACGATTACATTTTTTTCAAACATTTTTCTCTTGGTGTTGAAATAAGATACGAATACTTTAATTTATTAATTAATTTAACTTATTAATGTATTTAAAAAATAATAATCTTTAAAATTTTGAAATAATTTAATACATGATTATTGTAAATTTTATTCGTAGTACGTACGTTGTATACGTGAAACTTATATAATTCAAATATAGCCCGAAAGTCCTCATGATGTATTGAACGATTTAGTATTTTGGCGCCCAAACATAATCGCTCTCGTTTTCCATGTCCGCAAAATAGACATGTCTATAAAAATTGTACTTTACACGCGCTGTTTAAAAAAGTTGAAGGCAGAATCAGTCACAGATTCATCAATGATTAGCGCAACTTTTCCATTTTATTATCGAAGCAACGCGAAGCTACCAGTTTGTAATTACCTTTCAGTACCATTGATCGCTAATCATAGCGCAATAATCCAATAACATAATGGCTTTAACATTTTGCAATGATTCTCAGGAAGACCGTCGAATCCTTATAATTGGAAACGAATAGTATCTCTCACAATAGGTCGCCAATAATTTTTTTTTTCTTTTTTTCAATTACTTCTTTTAAATTATTAAAGCTCGAATTATATCCAATAAGACTTTTAATTTCCTCGAATGAGATCTCTTTATGCTTCCGAAATGAGGTTCGATTTTCAGGCTGTTAGCAAGGAAGCGATATTTCCTTGGTGGCGCAGCGTATGCCGTTAAGTGCATAGCGAATTACATTGCGCAACAGAAATATTACTATAATTTACTTAATGAAAATGTTCTATTAAAGCGTAGCATAAAAAAGGGATAATATTAAGAAACTTGTAATAACCCAATGCTATTAATAATGACGGAATTTCAAACAAAAGGTTGCCGACACCTTCGTGCGATCGAATACTTTGCGCGTAAGTTGTATCATGTGTGGCGTTTAACTTCCTGTGCAACTTTTATTGCCAATGCATAACTTGTCAATAATGTAATAAAACCTAAGCGTATTGTTAATTGGCCAAGAGAGCGATAATTACAGGATATTTATGAATAAGTCAGTACATTCTTAGTCACATTTACGTCATTGGTTTATTAAAGAACTTACGTCGTAAAATACCAAAGACAAAACATCACTGTAATAAAGTTAAGCTAATATTATGGGGTATAAGCGACACGTGGTAGTCTTAGCGATTCTACCTTTTTTTTTTTTTTTTTTTTTTTTTTTTTTTATTCCGTACGTTTCATTATGAGGAAATATTAGGCGAGTTAATTGTTTGCTCGTGCTTCTCGCTCGACCGTTATTTGCGAATTAACGATTGTCAAAAGATCAACATAAACTGTATCCATTTCTTCTCGCTTTGTCGATTTTTAACGAATCTAAAACGCTGTAATTCAAATCTAACTTTTACGCGTTGATCGATTGACGGTTAATTTAATTTGTCGATAGATATTTTAAAGTTTTTTTAATTTCTTCAATTCAAGTAACTTTTCGACGCAGAAGCAAGTTTTTCATTTAGGTTCTGGCAAATTCGACAATTAGCATATTTCGTATTGTTCTCGATCTAAGAAGTGGAGAACATATATTCTTATAATGTATGCATGTAATCTAGGTTAACAGCGTAACATGAGATCACTCACAATATGAGATGTAAACAATGGTATAAGTGAAAAATAAATAAATTGGACGGTTTTACAAATGCTCCGCTTGCGTGCTATATAAAAAAAAGGAGCAAAATAATAAAAGAAGAAAAGAAGAAAGTTGGCAAGGACATTGGCTTCAGTAGCGAAAGAAAACAAGAGGAGCACGATTAATAAATTCACTAGCGAGCAACTTGAGTAAACGTACCAAAATTGAATAAAAGTCAACGAGAGCGTCCAGCATCCTTATTCACTATATAGCACACTACTCATAGACGATAACACATGGTACCACGCACTAAAGCGAAACCGGAAACCATTTGTATCTCGTGGCCATCCTGATGGTCGGTTCGAAGTTAAAGAAAAGCTTTCAGTCTGATGAACGGCTGCGTTAATTGATGAAACATTGATTAACGAACGAAGGAATTAGCATCAAAATAGGAGATTATTCGAACGTAAGGGATAAAACGAAGAAACGAAGGGGGTGGGCTTAAGGTGATTCTTCAGTGCGTGTCAAAAACGCCGTCCGGTGCCCAGGGTTAATTAAAGAACAGAATTCAACCAAAATTTGACACAATTCAATGTGAAAGTGAGAGAATCGTTGGGGATGTAATTCATTTGTCGAAATGTAATTTTAATTTTGAAAATTTAATTAATTTCTCGCGGTACAGAGGGAGACACGTAACAGCAGGCAAATGTCAAAAAACGATAATTAACAAAAAAAATAAAGTTAGATTTGACAAATATAAAGTATACCCGACGTTTCTCTCACTTTGACAGTACATTCCATGGAATTGTAGTGGAATTCTGTTGACTGCTTAAGCCTGGGTAGCGGTCAGCGTTCTTGATGCATACGTACCGAAAAATCACCTTAATGTGGCGGCGGTCGTGCGGATTGATCGGGGGTCGACGCGTGTCGGACGGGAAAAGTCATCGCTTTGGAAATAGCGCGCGTTTGACAGACAGAAGGGTCTTTGGACGGCTCACGTGGTCGCGATACCGGTCTCGCCGAGAGCCAGCCAATCACGGCCTGGTATCGTCGGGGCGGCGGCAAGTTCGAAGCTCGGCAAGCGTCGCACAATCGCGGGACCGGTGGGTCGGTTTCACCCGGGCAATTGGCCCGAAATTGGGCCTGAAATTGGGCGCGAAATTGGGCGCGAAATTGGGCGCGAAACGGGAAGGAAGGCCGGAGCGAGGGAGGCGCGCACCAGCCGCGGCAAGTGAAGATTCCGCTTGACGGGAGAGACCGCGGCTCGGGCGATGGCGAGCCAACCAATCACTCGGCGCCAATCCAGCGGCGAATAATTAAGCGGCGAGATTCCTCGCGAAAGCTCACGGCGATACGCATGGAGCGTGCGCTTCATCCAGCGTCCGGCGCGACACTAGCGGATCGTGCCTCTCGCTCACACCCGGCTCGCTCTTTCTCTCGGCCTCCCAAGCTACACCCCCTCCGCGCATTCCATTCTCTTTCTCTATCCGCCGGATTCGCGGCTTTCCGACTCGCTCGCTCACGCGCTCGCTCGTTTATTCTCCCGTCCGTCCGCCGACTGCTTATTCCCCGGCAACGACGAGAGCTAAATGAACGCCGCTGCGGACCGGCTACGTACACACGTGATCGTACCTACATCCTCCGCTCGTATTTTCACGTGTCGCAGTTGAGCTTGCGGTGCGCGCCTACCTACTATATACACCCAAATGCCATCGAACGCGTGCGAGACGGGCCACCGACGCTTTCGCAACCAAACGCCACCTAATATCATTTAGCCACCTAATATCATACGCTAAAAGTATTCCTACTATATATAGAATTGTCACAATAGTAACTTTTTGCTTAAATGCAACAATTACTTTGAAAAACAGATGGAAAAGCAGAAGCAGAATGTCATGTGACAATTTGTATTTGGGTTAACTGACGCGCCAATATCAAATAAACGACACTTGCCCCCTTCACTTGGTAGCCTTTTTTACACCTATCAACAGTGAAACATTCCGAGTTTTTGTTTTCAGTTTACCCTCTCGCGTTTAAACGCCACGAGTCCTATTGTATTCATTCAAATTCAACGGCTTTGTTTTGCTCCGTTTTGTTGTTTTTTATTTCTTTACTTTCATCCGGCTCCTCCTAATCGCACTCTACTTCGTCCCACTAGACATTGTGCTCGCCGATAATGGCAAGATGAACACTGGAGCACTGCCAATTCCACTTGCGATTTTGTTGCGCAACATTCGTTCATTTTACGCATCCCGTATCACGATTAGGACAATGGAACTTTGCGAATTATATTTCAACGTGCAATTATAATACATTTTGTCGCAGTCATATAATAATCATTAATTAAAACCATACCAACAGATTACCCCTTGTATGCTACTTATAAATTATTGTTTTATCGTACATTGCTTATCTTTAAGGAACAAATAAGAAACCAACTTTGTTCCGTTAAATTAATGAAATTGTCGAATATTTGGAAAAGACTAGAAATAAAGGAGGAAAATATAATGAATTGAAAATGTCCTTTTGATATCCAAAGTAGGTTTTACTAACCGAGCTCAAGTTTAATAAAAGTAATGAACTAAGGCATGTATATGTAACATTCATAAAATTGTACCGGCGGAATTGAAACGTTCCAGAGATTCATTTCCATACACATTGAACCAATCATCGATACGCTGAACAACTTTGCAGTAAGCATAATCACGGCGTATTAATGCGTACAGAATTAGCGTGGTTAGCACATACTAAACATTTACTAAATGCACGAAAGCGCGCGTGGAATAATCGTTATCATAAATAATCGCGCCTAAATATACGTCGGAGATCGTAATGCCCTCGCGCTCGCGTACCAAATGCCGCTCAGAAATTGTAAATAATTCTCAACGAACTCTCCACCAGTTTATTTCGCGATTTATTTGAAGCGCACATTTCATCGTTCACTAGTACACAAAGAACGTCCCGATTTCGTCGTTTAATTATTTTGTTTCATAACTTGGCGATTTTATTTACAGTAAATATTTCCATTCAACAATCTTATGGCTTATTCTTTAATAGTAAAATTAAAATCGAATTTCGATAACCAGATTAATTTGAAAATACCCGGCGATAGGGCAATACACTGATATTTATACCTTTTATTAGTTGATGATAAAGATTAGTTGATAAATAAACGCCAATCAAACGGGGCGTTATTAAAATTATTAAATTACACAAATCTATATTGAAATTATCTGATAAATGTAACATTGCTAAAGTATTGAACAATTTAATTTTAAAACATTTCTTTTTAAATACATAATAATAATAATCCTAAACTTATCTATAACTTTTAATAAGCTTCAATACCAATTTGTGGAATTAAATAGTTTTTAATAATCAATCATTTATAGGTTTCCAGATTATACATTACACTAAGAAAAATTGAATAACAGTTGCAACTAAATTAGATAATAATTTGGCTGTATGTGAACATTTATATTATTCCTTATAATATGATACAGTAAACTTTATAAAATACATTTCTGAAAAGTTTCACAATCACCAATCGCACTAAACTTTGTCAAAGACTACTATTATTCCAGACAACAGCCTGGAGTGGTGGTAAAGCGCGTGACTTATGGCTATGTGGTTAACGGCTCTATTCCTTGATAATGACTTTTTTTAAATTTTTCTTCTCTTTAATATATTTACCAAATTCAACTAAGTTGTGTTGTATGGTATACAATAAATGCGCGCGCAACCCCGAGATTGTATAAAATATAGTGTCGGTGAGAGAAAATAAATTTGTCACAGCGGACAAAGTTAGTAATAAATAAAGACAATGTTATTAAAGCAGACGGGCGTATTAGTTGGTTTAATTTGATTTGAGCGCAATTGTTGGTGGACGTAAGGTTGTTAGTACGTGTAGAGTAGTAATACGCATCAACGACACGCTGTATACGAGAACGGACATATGGTCGACTGGCTCGGCCGATTAGATACATTTGCATAACAATGGTGAAGTCTCGCTTTATTACGAGCAGCGTGGCCCATAGTCTATACCAATAGCAACATAATGGCACTTAACCTGGCAAAAAATAGTTGCAGCTTTCGGTACGAGCGAATGGGCGCACCTTTTGTTTATCACAGAGAGCTCGCTCGTATGTGTCCGTGCATCATCAGCGAACTCCCGCGGCTCGAAAAGATTTTTGAGGACCCGTGAATTGCGCGCGATAAGTATCTCGGCAGCTCCGTCGCCTCGAACAATGGCGAATTGCCGTTTACCCCGCTCCCAGGGATATCAGCACGAAGGCGAGAGTGGCCCCGAGAAATGCCAATGCACCCGCATCTTAAACGCAAATATATTTAAAAGCACACCTCACTGACCTTCGTGACTTTCATTCTTATTCAACAAAGTCTGTCTATTTTCTATGATTTTCAAGCACGTACTTGCAGTGACAATTAAAGCTTGCCGCTTTTATTCTTCAAGTTCAAACGATTGAAAGTTGACGATTCACGCGTGTTTCCGCTATCTCAACGTAGAATTTTGTTACAATCAGAGGAACGAATACAAATTTTAATAAAATATTTACCAGTTTGGCATCATTCTTGCAGGATATCAACATTTATTTGTCATTTGAACAACATTTGTACAATGTAATTGCTAAAACTCTGAAATTGATATATTACTTCAACATATATGGCTTGATATATGTAAAAAAGGTCTATGTATTTTCATTTGAAAATACTATGTGTTTGTAGGTTAAAATTTGATAGCTTGTTTAGAATTACAATAGACATAAACCAATTTCTCAAAAAAAAATAAGTTTGTCACAATTTGGAATTCAGTTTACTAAAGCTTGAAATGCACTGATATTTAGATGATAATATTGTAAACAATATTAGAGAATAAATTCTTTTTATGATTATCGTACATTTATTATTTTTGCTTCTAGCTCTGTGTATTTGTTTTCTAGTAAAAAATATAAATATCGATAATAAGTATTTTGAAATAATACTTGGTAAATCTTATTTAGTGAAAACGTAGTTTCGTATAATACAATAATTTTTATTAATTTTTATATTATAAATTTATTTAATGAAATTCTTTTGTTGAATAAAGAAACTTGTTTCGTCCAAGCATCATTTTTACCCAGTTATTCTGCTTTATAGACGAAACATTTTATTAATATTATTAATCAATAGTCGACTGCCAGCATTTTTCCGATATCGAACCTCCTTTTCAATCGACATTAAATTTTCATAGTAAGGCAACTGTAGGCATCGCGCGTTGATTTTGCGTTAGGTCCGTCGTCCCGCAAATCTCGAAACATTGTCAACTGTATTCAACTGTATCGATACACATCATAACGTACTGAAATGGAAACGATAAATGCGTAAGGAAGTACACTTCAGTCCGTTTACTATCCCCCATTTCCGTATGTGTTTACACTTACTCACAAACATATCTCAGTTGTTGTTTTTTTTCTTTTTCGAAATATTTGGAGCTTTAAATTTTAAATTATTAATATAACTTGAACCTGAGGTGTGAAAAACTTGGTATTTGATGATTCAATTTGGACGTCACGTGGAATAAATATAAAAGTGGAGCTGATAAATAAAAAATAATAAAAATGAATTTATGATCGTGCTTGTAATACACTTATTGGTATTTAATAAGTAAAAATTGTATTAATTGATTGAATTAATATAATATTTAGTAATACCAAATATTTTGTTTTTGAAATAATGATCTTAGATTATCGGAATTAGATTTTTTTAATTTTTCAGTTTTAAGCAAAATATTTTTTAAACACATCATTTATAAGTTTACTCGAGTGTAATATATTATTTTCTTCGCGTATAATTTACTTGTCTTGGATTGATGAAATTTCATTCCTTGTATTCATATATGTTGTATACAATAATTAAGTATTGTACATTTTTGTCAATACCGATAGTTACTAAAATTTGCAAAATTTTTAAATGTAATTTTTGAAAAGTATTATAAAACATTAACTCTATATCAGCAGTGTACTGCAAAAAAGTTAGTTATTTGTTTGAAGGTTCTTGTATTTTCAATACTTTTTTCCGTGTACGATTGTAAATATTATTTGTCTTTTAATTAGATTTAATAATTAAAGTTACTATAAATTATTTCAGTGCAAGAAGAATAACTTTTCTTTTATTAAACTTTTACCGACTCTGACGCCAATGCTTGGGAAATTTCACAGTCTTCGCATCTGTAAACTATCATTAATTTATTTAGTTTCTTCATACAGCCGAAAACTTTATCGATGTATGTTTCATTTGTTGAAAACAAGCAAATGTAACAATAAGAAATTTACTTGTACAAGCCTTTATTTTAAATTAACAGTAATTACATATTTTTCACTTTTTTTTTTATTTAATAAATTATGTATACATTTTTTTATCAAAGTAGCTTGATGTGTTATGAATCTGTTGTTGATTCTTCCATTCGTCGCTTCTGAAACAAAAAATATGATACAAAGCGTTAAATTCTTTATATATAATATCAGAATTAATTAAACCATTCTGCTCTCTCGACGTGTACAACCAACATTGTAGACAATATATGGTGAGAATTTTAAGAAATACTGCACCACTGGGATATTAATTTTTCATTATTTATTCTTTTGATTATGTCAATGACTTATTTATTTTACACATTATTTATTTCAACTCAAAGGTATTGGAGACAACCATAAGTTAATATATGTTAATACGGGCACAATAATATTTGATAAATTGTTTTTTCATTTTCATTAGATTCCTAAATATTAAACACATTAATGAAATATTAATTGCAATTATTAATTATCATTTATTAACATAATCTTAGTTTATTGTGGGATAATTACAATATATCGCGAATAAAAAAACGTCAAATAAAGCAGCACACGAATATTATTTCTGTTCATTAAAATCTCCCTTCTCTTTTGTCACTTAAAAGGTTAAACGATATCTCCAATACTTATTGTGTGACGTAATTGTTCTATTTCTAAAATTAAATCTTGTCTTTAAGTATAATTGCTCGAAAAATATGCATCAATCAATAATGAAGTTTTGCATATACCAGGTGTTAATAATATATGAGGTCCGTTAATTGCAAATACAATCAATTCGCATTATCGTCGTTGAAATTGTAGATGTTGGTCTGCCGGGTCATCGCTACTTATGTATAACTGGAGAAAATAAATTATACAAATTCTGTTCAGAAGTAATAATTTTTAAGAAATAAAATTTGTTACGCGAAGAAATAATAAGTTTGCAATCTAAAAGTCAGAGTATTTAAAATTTTAATGAGCTGAATTTTAATTTGTGCCTAACTTGTTTGTTTTTTTTTTTTTTTTTTTTTTTTTTTTTTG
>JABFPN010001015.1:14241-34335 GCA_022817305.1 Leptoteleia sp. ZL-2020
CAATATTAGTTCCAGCTATCAAATATTAACCTATCAGCATACAGTTTTTTCAATGAAACTATATATATATATATATATTATTCTTGCATACATCAAGCCATTAAAAAATAATTATGTTGACTAATTTAATCCATGAACGACTAATTCGTATGCAGAGTGTCATTATTTTTAGTCAACTAATTTTGACTTTTACATCTTACCAATCTAATTGAAACGATTAATGAATCTTGATATGTTGAAAGTATAATATCAAACTAGTAAACTTGTTATAAAAAATTAATATTTTTCTCTGTCGGTATATGAAACAAAGATTGATTGGTATTGAAATATTGAAACGTGCAAGATTTAACGCGCGAAAATATGCCCTTGCCTACAGCATACTTGTAAGTCGCAAGTAACGAGTGCAGTACAATTCGGTCGAGGGGTAATGCTTGTACAGACCCTCAGTATTTCATGGATAACTTTGCCCCTCGGGAATTGACGGTATTATTCGTAGTGAAAAGGTGACGCCGATTCCGGTATTTCGTGTCGGTTAACCTTTTTTAGGTTACCGCGACGGTTAATTCGCAGTTAAATAATGACCATTCATGCATTCATCGTAGATGTGTTATCTTTAATTAACTTTCAGTCCATTCTACCACTATGAAATTATTCATGCAAATTATGTGCATATTCTTCAACTATATTGATCCAGGCCTCTATGCTCTATTTCGTTAACACCTTAGTCATCTTTTTCTTATAATTGTATTATAACTGCAGGTGCAGGATATACATTTATGTATTACAATAATGTTTAATCATTTTTGTTATAATTAATTAGGAGATTTTTGACAATACAATAACAAAAGTGGTTAACATTTTTTATTAACATATTTGTTAAAAAATTTTGTACTTTGAAAACTTGTCATCTACGTGTTAGTTGAATAAAATTGAGATCAATTCTAATAATATGTACAGTAGTAATGGCACAAAAAAATAGGAAATGCACTTTTTCCCCCCCATCATTTTAAGGCGACTTGACCTGTTTAACACGCGTTGGACACAATATCAAATGTTGAAATTCGAAATCGAGAGTTTACACAATTAAGCGATATAAAATGACGCAGTTAATTTATGCCCGAAGTGGAATTATCAGCATTTGAGTATCGATCAATTTCTTGCGAGCAAGCAGTGTGAGACTGAAACCAGTGAGGATGCGAGGCCAGCTGCTTTACGATGGTATGTTCAGACGAAGATTATAAAGCGTTTATAGCACAGCTTCCCACCTCAGGGCACTCGCTTCTGATCTGCATAAAAATAGGGGAGTACAGGAGGAGGGTAGTGGAGGCAGGAGATGATCCTTAATACGAGATCAGATTATGATTCTGCGGGGGAGTAGGCTGCCTGAGGTGAGGCGCGAGGAGCTTTTAAGAGTTTCACCGCTAGGATCAGGCTTGCTCTGTTCTGCTACGTATCCGCCGTAACTTGCAGATTTAAAGGATTCAATTTTTTTTTTCTTTTTTTTTCATTTCGTTTTAATATCACACCTGGATGCATAAACATATTTTTCTATAATCTATAAAACTGCGCCATTTAAATACGATTTTGTATTAATTAACGTGAACACACTCCACGGTGTAATTTACGGAATAATATTTTACAACATAAGAAGATTCGTGAATGTTTTTACGCAAAATTCTACGCTTCTCTGAAATACATAAAATTATACGCGCTTAGTATTTTATGTATTTGCGGAGCCACCTTGTCGTTTCTGTGACTTTTAAAATGCACACGAACAAACATTTCGGCAAGCCATATTTCAATTGAAATTTGCATTTCTATTGCGTATAAATATTATTACGACGGATTTAAGTAATTAAATAGTTATTGAATAAATTCCAACTGATTAATAGTTCTTTTTTAGAAACACAACTAATTCGAAACGAATTAAATTTTTTACACACTTAATATGCGTGAAATAAAACAAAATTGTTAATAATAAATTCATAGTTATTAAATTCAAGTTAGGGCTGCAGTAAAATAAATTTTATTTACTTTTGTTTTTGTATTTATAGATCAATGCATTATAAATACGAATTGATGACATAGCAACAGAGAATCAAACTGACAGTTTTAACGTACTCTAACTTTGGAGCAATACATGGCCAATTCAGTGTTGATGAACAACTGAGTCTGACTTCGGCCAACGTTACCTTTGACAGATTGACAGATAATACTGAGAAAAAAGACATCTAGTTAATTTTCGTAATGACTAGAATTCTAGCTGACTAGAATTACGGTTACTTTAACTTTAAATTAGTTAAGTCAAACCGAAATTGAATATAGTATTTATGAAAATGAACTGTACATGGGGTTAATACTGCTATTCTTTTTTCCCGGTGTAATGAATTTGTACACGTGCCGGTGGTAGAGGAGGCAATAGCGACGCCAATAGCACGTCAGCCGTGGGCTGTATCGCAGATTTGGGAATGATAATGAGTTGGAGTTAAGAAGGGCAATTAAATAGTAATTAGTGGGAATGAAAATGTTGAGTCGAGCAGCCGGGGCAGGAGGGCGTGACTGCACTGGTCGTTGGTAAGTTAGCAACAGTGTTTGACAATTGGCGTCTCAATGTTAGAGTAACATTATTGATGGTCGAATGGTTAATCGGCGTGACACTACGGTACATCGCATACGTAGAGGACGGCGATGAAAAAAGGAAGAGGAGGACTTGAAACAATTGTGTTGTGCGTGCGGTATTGAGGAGTACAGAATTTCATACGATAAATGTTAGGTGGGTATAACTCAATATCGGGCATGAAAAAGAGGCAGCGCGCGGCAAAAATGTTTGGGATCGACCTCGAGGGCAAAACGAGAAACATTAAAAGGGAGAGGACATTAAGAACCGCCACAGGTCTCGTGTATAAGGACCCGCCAGTGCAGAAAGAAGGGAAATAAAGAAAAAGAAGAGGACGGAGTGAAAGTTGGCGCGAGTAAAATAAAGACGGAATGTGGGATGCTCGCGTATGAAGCAGGACCTCATAACTCCTTATAATGTCCTCTTCTGCGGATGCCTAGCGTTCACCCTCGTTCTCGTATGCTTTCGCAGGGCATAGTCGAACACAAGACTCGGTCTCCCAAATGAAATCGTGCCTGTGTACACAGTACAGGATGTGCAAACACGTACGCGTCGGTGTCCGTGCACACCGACTCGCACACAAATCCGACAAAAACTTGCTCGATGTATGCGCGTAAGCATCCATACGTATACTCATTCTCCACTCTTATACCTTTGCAGGGAATAAGAGAGTTAATCTTGATATAATGGCCGCGACTGTCGCGACCTGCAAGACAATAGTCCAAGATATATCGTTAGCTGTGCTCTCTCGCGTCCCAACGCCATTATATACAGGCTGGCTTCGCTTTTTATTCCTCGTGGGGTGTCGGGATGCATATGGGCTTTCGAAGCGCCGATTGTACTACCTTCGTGAATTCAATCGACGCTGAGCAAAAGCCCCGAGATAAATAAAACCCATCGAATGCCGAGGCCTTTTCTTGCTCTTTTCGATTCTCCACATGAATTCCAAATAATCGTTCGTTGCTAACACGAACATTCTTCTGTCCAAAATCATGTTCGGTGATCGTCACCGAATAGCTCCTTTTTTCGCATTTAAACACTTTTTCAACATTCTACGCGGTGTCCCCGATGATACTTTTTAATCGCCCGGCTTTCTTTTCATTACCGCCACGCTTTTGTGCCAACTCCCAAACACAAGTGTCCCTTTACTTTCAAATCCCATCAAATCATCTTGCTCGTTCACTTTTTCGCCACTTTTTTTTCTCTTCCTCCTCTCTTCCTCCTCCTCCTCCTCCTCCTCCTCCTCCTCCTTCTTCTTCTTCTTCTTCTTCTTCTCCTTCCTTTCCTCCTCCTTTACGCACCAAACACATTGTGTGCAAACCGTCGGGTTAAATGTAACTTTATGGTAATGTTAAGAAGGCAAAAACGTTCCAGTCACTAGTATAAAATGCAAAACTAACAAGTGGTAAACATTGTTCTTATTAAAATGGTCTTACATAAATGGAACAGATCATTATTATTGTGCTTCTGTGAGGAGATGCTCTTTTTATCTCTCTACACTAATATTATATTGACGTAATATAGATATTACGTGCTTTGTCAATTTATAAAATAAGCATATTGGAATTTCATCGTATATTTATGTGATCCTTTTGTTTATTAGGTAGAAGAAATTCGTTTTCATTTGCTGAAACTGTATTTCAACACTGCTTAACTAAACACAAGCTATCTAATCTAAATGCATAAGGCAGAGATTTTAAAAAATACTATCACTAATAAGGCAGCTAAAATGCAATTTAAAAAGTATATCCATATTATTTATACATACAACTTTTTTCCGACTACGAGAATTGAACTCAAATTGCAATCATTTTAATGTGTAGAATGTTGACCACTTAAATCATTGTTTTCAATGATTATAAGCGTTAACACAAAAAAAAAGTCCTATCACTGTTGGTAAAAGGTCTCACAAGTGGTAGAACAAAACACGAGCAATGCCTTATGTATTTGGTTTACTAACACAAATCATAGTTTACTTTATCAACATTTTCTCAGTCTATGAACCGTGATGCGCATACTTACTCGTGAAATAACATCTTGACCCAATAAGAATGAATGGTAGATGGCAAATCCTTCGGCGGATCGAATGTACCAAATATTCTATTAAGTTTTACAGTCAAGGTTATACAAGTCTGCTACCGGTGCACGCGAGGTGTTTCGCCGTATAAACGCAAAACCAACGACTCATTTTTGTTCACGGTCAACTAAGCACGCGGCACAGTCAGAATTATGGTAACTTGTCAATTGTATGAGACTCAACTTCACTTACGAGGTTAAAGCACCCTCTACGCTACAGTATCCATCAGTCTGTCTTTTTCTTCCACATGTTCCGCTCTTTCGTTCTTTTCTCCAACTCAGCCACACGTCTTTCTTAAATGCGTTCACTCGCGTAGCGTAGTACACAACTATGAATGGAGTCCACGTGTCTCGACTCGGCTCAATGCCACCATAAGCCACATAATTCAAGGCTTTGTGAATCACAATATTTTATCTCAATTTTTTTTCCATACAAATTGTTGTACCTTCTTTTCATTTGGTATGGCAACTCAATTAAAAACAAATCAGCGAAATAAGTACCCGTTCGAATTATGCAATAAAGCTTAAAAACGTGAATAATTTCTTTGAATCGAGGCGAGTGTTTAGATGGCATTAGATTAACAAACGTCCAAGCTTTCTTTTTGTCCAACATTTGGAGCGCGGAGAATAAAAGAAAGACAAGGATTGGGTTTGGTTGGAATTAAACGCTGAAATGAAGCGTCATTTTCTCATTGTGAAATGCGATTTAAAGTACACGTGATCTTTGATCATATGAATTTTTGTGCGCGAAATGTAAAAAGGTTTTCACGGTCCGGCGCACGAAAGGTCTTTCTCCGATAGTAAATTTGGACGGTAATAACAAAGGCGAGTACCTGTCCAAGTTGTCGGTACTCTCGTTTGTTCCCTTTTATTCTGAACCCCCCCCCCCCGTCTACTCCCCTTTTCTCTCTCTTTATTTGATTTCGTCTTTTTCGGTTGATGCCCAACGGATAATCATTATTCGAGTAAAAGCTACTTTGGAGCACAGGTAGATGAAACGCTTTGGTAACTACTAGTGTCCAGAGGACAGCGGAGGGTTGCTCGGTCCTGCAAAATAAGAAGACAATGGACAGCGAGCATTTTCACACGCCCTGGAACCACTCGGGAGCCGCTCGGGAACTGCCCGGGAACCGCTCGGAAGACGGGAGGTGGTCACCCCTGGGGAACCAAGACCGGACATATCACCTGGTCGCAGAAACACGAGTGTGTACGTTGCAGAATAAATTAATCTGTGCAACTTCAATGCCACCCTCTTGTCTCACCCTTCGCTCTGCATAATGTACGAAGCGACTAAACTGCTGTTAAAAAAATGCGCCAAGACAGCTGACAAGAATGCCCAAGAGGCTTCACACATCTCAGCCAAGCCATTACTCTCCACAAAGTATAACCATTTTTAATTCGTCATTTCCTTACTAAATGATCGGACATCGCGTTGCATTATCGCGAAGCGTCAAATCAACATAGCGCGCCTCGCAAACGAGCGCATTCTTACTTGCGATACGGTGAATAACGAGATTTACGCGGACGATGTAACCAAAATTAAACTTTCTGCGCGTTAATTAACGTCAGGGAACAAAAAGTAATGCAATTTATCGTCATTTAAACGCATCGCGTCATGTGTTAAGGAAGCTATTAATCATACAAAAATCATTGCTTTGCACTGAGAGGAAAAATTCCACCTTTTAATACAAAGTGTACTAGCTTGGCATCATAATTGCGGGATATAAACATTTATTTGACGCTTCAACAGATTTTCATTTAATCATTAAATGAAATTAAATTTATTATCATTTTTCCATTGGAACATTTTACATCATATTTGTTGATAGTGATATTTGTTTACTGGTCGTCTAAAAATTGCCAATATCTTTACGTTAATGTTTCGAAAATTTATAATTGTTAAAGAGATTTAAGAAAAGAAGGAACTTGTTGGAAAAAGAGTATCGTGTTGAGATTTCTTTGTTTGTATACTCCTACATCTAAGTAACTAAAGTGCACACTGTTTCTCACGCTGCGCAAAAGAAACGGTCTACTATTGTTGTGGTCGTTGGTTATCCCGGACTTTTCCTAAATTTTCAGATGTATTATTATATCGCTTAGTTTTTCGCTCATGCATGTACCTATGTCACGCTTTGTATCTCTGGATCTGCATCTCTTTGTGCACACCTGCTTCACTGCATCGTTAACCAGTGAAGAGTAGAATAATGCGACGTAAGATTGAGTGCGAATACACCATTCAAAAACTGCTTCCAGAAATGAACATAATTCGGGGGTGAGAGAATGAAGATAATATTTCGATTCGATGGAGAAAGATGCGGAAGATTTCAGAACTCTATAGAATGTGTCAATAGAGTATTCAAGAGACGAATTTTTCATTCTTTATAATCGGCTTCGTTTCATCTTTCACAATTATATGACATCAAAAAACTCAATTATTACAAAGATATTACAGCGATATACGAACACTGCAAGTTTTAAATATAATTATTATAAAAGAAAAATTAGTTATCGTATTTTGGAAATATTTTTCATTTTCATTTATAATGTGCGTCTAGAAATTTAATAAAATATTGCTACAAATAACAGAAGAATCATTCTTTTTATCAGACACAAGTAAATATTTACTAATGGCAAATTAAAATCATCTTTAATATTATTAAATAACTAATAATGAAAGTAATTTAATTATTAAAATCATAAGCATATTGCACATGTAAAATAACACCAAATTTAGAAAACTAAAAACTATTAATAACAAGCAGAATCTATTAAATATTAATAAGATAATGATTTTTCAATACAACTTGTAATTAATTAATAATAATGAACAATATTCAGGTAACTTAAAAACTTGAGCACAGTTTCTTTTTTTTCATGATTAATAAAACAAAATTATTAAAGCTGTAAATATCATTAAAAATATTAATCTGAAATTTAAAATTTTAATGTAATTTAATTTGAACTAAATTATTCGTTGTAATAATTAATGCTAGGTTTTATAGAAAAAAAAAAAAAACATTCTTCCAAATTCATGACAAATGAATTCGTTTATTACGATGATTGATGAGTATAATGATTCAGGTTTTTGCTCAATTTTAAAAGCTTCATTGTATCTGCGTAGAATAATTTAAAACGCTAAGTTTTTCAATGTGTTTGTGGAAATAATCGGTGCGAGGAAGAAAGATTCTTCCGCAGAGTCAACATTATTTCAGACGAAACAAAATTCAATCTATCACAAATGTGTCATCATAAGCAAGGTTACGTGCAACTACCAATAGTTTTCTTATATAGGTAAATACGTGCTACCTTAAAGTCATTGTGAAAAGTGTGAATTCACAGAAACGGTACGATTTGTTGTAACAAAGCGTGGAGCAAGCACAATGCAGGAAACGATCCATCTTTGGCAGTCATTGATAAAAAGAATAAGAAGGGTGTTGGCGCGACGGGTCAACCGACGGTTAAGAGAGAAGCGTAATAAGGGGGAAAGTAAAAGAGCGAGTGGAAGATTTAAAATAAAGCCCTGGATAATTAAGGCATCGGACAAGTGAGAAGATCAACGATTAAACGGAGAGAAGAGGACGAGGCAGGTTGAGAGGGTGAGAGGCTCAAATCGAGAGCAGTGTCAACTTGCATTGTCCCCGAAGTGATAAAAATTTTTCGTAGAATGAAATTTGTTTAACGTGGACGCCACGACCAGAATATCTCCAGGCAACCATAATGAGTGGCCGGTAAGCACATTGTCATGCTAATCATTCTGCGCGGACCTCGAGAAACCATGCTCTCAATCTCTGGGGATATTCAGAGATGTGCTCAAGACAACGGCGAGGATTCAAACTTGAGGAACAAAAGAGCGACCGGTCTTCCTTGAATCTAGGCATAGGTGCTGCCTGCTAAAACCATTTTTAATTTTTTTATTTCTTCTCATGAGAAAGCGTCCGATTCATATCCACGATTAATACTCTTTCAACCCTTCAATTCAGGGAAAGTTTGAATTTACGTTATATTATATAGCCCTGCTAGATTTCAACGCGATCAATTTATTGTTTTTCATACATACTTTAATTTATTCAAATCTCCCCCTTTGTTGAGATTTTTAAACGCACCATCTATGAGCTACGATAATATCACATTGAAAGAAAACTGTTAGTGATTAGTGTAATTTGATTACTTTTCGTGAATACCAATGGTGCTAGTTTCATTTACTATTGACTTTATAATAACTGTGTTTACAATTTTTAACGTTAACAGTGAAAGCGACAGTTCGTGCAATGAAACGAACGAGAAACGTACTCCCATTTTATGAAACGTACAAAAATGAATAAAACTTTACTGCTGGACCTTTTTCTTATATTTATTGACCTCCTGTTGACGCATATGCAAGAAATTTTGTGTTCCGACCGCTGGAAATGCGATTCGCAAATATTTAAGAATACTGTCATTTTTTATTGCTTACTTACAAAAATATTTCATTATAATTAAAAACCTTAAAAAAATAAAGGGAAAGTTTTGGTTAGAATAAACTGATTGGTTCAAAGGGAAAAATCTTATTAGTTATGAAGATCAAAGTTCGCGAGAGCGAACTGACGAGGCAAGGCAATGATAATGATGATAATGAAAAATTTTGATAATAAAATGACGATGAACGTCAATAAGTGAGAGAACCTACTGTACTCGAGTTTCTTCGTAATTTCAATTAAAATTTTTCTACATTAATATACAAGTTAAATTAAAATTTCTTAAATTTCAATTAATTACTCAATTGAGTTTATCACTTCATTACCAAATGGAATCATTTGGTCAAACTAAATACAGAATCATACCTAACTATAGTTGGTGAGAATAATTTCTTTATCTCTTTCTAACATCAGTTTGTGTCGTTCTAACCAATGATTCTGTATGCTTTGAATGAAAACGAGTCACAAGGGGAAATGTATGACTTTGTATATTATATTCTTTTTGTATTCGTCCCTAACTAGAAAGATTTTCGAGTTATATACACGCAATGAAATTTTCTTAGGCTCTAGTTAATTTTTCTTTGCCTTATAAAATTGTCATACAGGTTGTTGTTCTTGGCTCATTAAGTGATTTCACAATTCTTTTATCGGGAATTTTATATACATAATTTTTATATTAATTTTAATATTTCTTAGGGTCTCGTTATAAACCTCGTATAAATCTCGGGCAGTATAAGCCTCGCTTCGTTGTTTCTTTACCATTAAAGGTATATATTACCATATGTTTTATGTTACTTACCGAATAATATTAGTGTTTGACCATCTGCGTTATTAAAGTCTAGAAACTAAAGACAAAAACTTTTTCATCGAACTTTGAATGCAGTGTGTCTCTTATTAAAGTACCCAGATATCTTTTCCTTGGTGAAGGTGCAATAAGTACCGAAACGATTAAACGGAGCAACCCGTGGTTGATTCACCCTCGTACCCAGAAGTTTAGTTACAGTGGCGATAGCAATCTTTTGAACAAATACTCCTTCTTTCTTTGCCTATTGTCGAGCAGTCTGAAGTAAACAAAAGTAGGGACGTGTCTTGAACATCAAACTATTATTTGACGGCACGATGCACACCATTGAAGGTCATTAATTCATATAAACACCAATCGTTGTTTCTAACATTTTCATCGGAATTTTGTTCCATTAAATGGAATTAACTTTTCTTGGAATTTTAGTTGAAAAACTGAATTTTCATTAAATATTCCTTTCCATTAATAAATATATTGTAAAATAAAAGATTCTAGCTCAAATCTTTAACTCAGACTTTTTCATTTTTTTTTTATTTATGCATTTGTTTGTAACAAAAAGATTTCACTATTTCAACACACAAATGAATACGGCACAGTAAAAAGTTAATGTTACACATAAGGAATAAATTTGTACTTTTTAAGTTTATCTCCAGTAAAAAGAGTGGGAAGGTACTGCGGTAGATTCTATGGCGTATAATTTTACACAATCTTTCTGTACGGCATATTCTAACAAAACAAAATAAATAGTAACAACAATATGTTGCCTTAAAAATAAGTCTAAGAAATTAGATGAAAAGAGAAATATTCAGAAAAATATTGTAGATTATTTATTATAATTAAATCTAATATAGCTTCTTATTTTTAAAACTAGCTAACGCTAACTTCTTTTAATTGTTAAAATGTAAATTTTCATGTGCTTTTTCAAGTTAAAAATGTAAAGTAGTACTTGATTACGAAAAAAAAAGTACTGTACCAATGTATAAACTTTGTTAACTAAGCCAGAACAGAAAGTTATAGTAAAATTTATATATATGCTTATATATATGTATGTATAAAAAAGTATAAAGAACTCTCGCTGGAATAGTGATTCTGGTGAGTTTCGCATGATTTGACCCGAGGCGAGTGTGGTCGAAGAGATTCAAGACCAGCAAGTTTTGAAGCGAGCAAACCAACCATTCAACCGACCAATCCAAGCTAATTGGACTCCATAGGTAATTACGCACAATTAGGAGTAGGCCGTCTATACAGAGAGTAAAATTATACTCAGTTGCTACAAATCGGAAAGACCGTAGAAAAGATGCACAATAGATAGCGCATGTGTGGAACGGAGATGAAAGAGTGGCGTGGAGCGGTATTAGGTGATGGCGAACGGAATTAAGCCAGCCGCGCCAGCTACACAAATTATCTGGCGACGAAAAAACAACCGGACGGCAATTAAATAATGCCATATCACCGCATAGTTTTTTTCATTGCTGACTTTTTCTATCTACCTGGTGACTGCATTTCAATTTAACTCAACATTGAACACTTGTCAAATTCACATTCAATATGCAAAATTAAATTTATTTAAAACAAAATATATTGAATGATAATGGACATCTCTCGGCAACATAACAAAAGTTAAAAGTTTATAAAGTCTGTCTCAAACGTTGAAGAACTGTGAGTTTGACGTCGAAGATAAGGGACAAAGAAAGACTGAAAGTGTACGAAGACGCCGAATTGGAAGCATTATTAAATGAAGATTCGTACCAAATACAACGAGAACTTGCACTTACATTAGGAGTAACTTAACAAGCAATTTCAGACCGTTTAAAGTCATTGGGAATGTTTATTAAATTGTTTATTAAAAGCGGCGGAAATTTATTTGTACCCCTAATAAAAGTGCACGAAGAGGATATTATCACCCGTTACGTAAGATGTTGAAAGCGTTCCACGAGGATACTGCATGTAGCGGTATGATGCATTAGAACAACCTGACTCATTACTACTGGCACAATTAAGGACCAATTTCGAGCATAATGGCCGCCAATCGGGCGGCACAAAAAGTCTGCGCAGCTCTTGGGAGTTGGAACCACGCCGACGACTCTCTAATAACAAACTAAATTCACGGGTCAAGCTTAGCTTCAATCTAGTTTTCGTCGAGAGCCTCTTGAATCATTAGAGCCTTCCCTGATTATCGGACCCCAACCCAATATTTCCGTTTGATACAGTTTAAACCAATTTTTGGTGCAACGAATCCAACGCGTATAATGGAGAATCCATTGGGCGCCGCGTTTCATCGAAATTATTGATCATTAAGTGCGAATTGAACTGCGACACAAGCCAATCGGCATTATGATGCGCTAATGAAAAGTCCGATTTATGTTTAACAAATCAATTTTTGTCTATAACTGCGATCGCGTTCCGCACGATGATGAAATCTTCGAAAAGCCAAAACCGTTGGACGCGGGGAGTATTCCGTATCGAACAATGGCCGACAATAGGAATAGCATCCGATTTTTGCATGCCAATTTCGCGCGGCATTGTGCTGTAGACAATGCACCAATAATTACGCTAAACGCCGACCATTCATATAGTCGCTCGCACAAATTCAAACCACCTTTCCGTATCCATTATCGTTCTGCAAGCTAAATAATCGTCCCGATGCACCGCTGCCCATTTTTCGACGATTATACTTGCCATCATGTTATACGTTACATATACATATACGTACGAATGTACGTTGTGCGAGACGTGTAAACAGCATGTCCAGATGCTTTGTTCGATTTGACATGGAAAAGCTTTGATTTTTTCGTCATTCCGTAGCAGTAAATTTGTCAAATTGATTCAGTTGACAATTTGATAAGTTATTGTCATAGAACGCATTTGATACATAGCAGGTGAACGTATGTTGGTGTAAAATTGAAAATGAATCTGTAAGTGACGGGGTGATGTATCGGAGGAGCCGCTATCAGCGGTATGAAAAAAATGTTATTATAACAAAAGAAAATTAAAAACGCATTGTTAATGCTTAAAAGGGGCAAGTCTTGGGGGAGGAACGATCCGTCAAAGATACCGAAAAAGAAATCCGATTCTGGTCATTAGCATGATTGGCTTTGTCATCGGCGAAGAGGATCGATTCGACATAACGAGAATAAGAAAGTTTAAAAGCTCCTCGAAAAGTGATATTCTAGTCTCTGTAAAGGTGTAAGCCTTTTGTAAGATGACTAACCAGTCGTTTATTATGCATCGAAATGCCAGCGAAGATGCCACGCGAGTGGACGGGACGTTGTAAACGTGGGCAAAAATAAAGTAACAACCGGCTCTTGAGTGATTTTGCGTCCCTTCAGGCACTCGCGAGAAATCCCTCTTGCAAGGACGAAAAGGATTCTTCTATACATGTTTACTTTCGTCATTTATTTCAACATTTATGACTGAATCGTTTCTTGTTTCCACTATTAATGATACTCAGATTCGTGAATTCGCAAACTGTGTAATGTTACGTTAAATAAAAACCGTTACGTAATATCTAACAAAAATAACGGAGTATCAACGTAAGATGAGCACAAAAGTTTTACCCTAGTAAAAAATAAATTTGATTAGAAATATGGCTCCGATCTGGTATCTTCGTTCCCTTATTAGATTCCCATAGGGTATCCGAATAGAGTGCTGTACACCCAGCGTCTGTGAATTGTCCACTGTTAGATTCGCTAGTTCTAAGATTTAAGTTTATAACGAGTTCTGATGTTTGGTAATGTGAATTCGCTTAAACATTAAGTGTAACATAAGATAAATACCTAACGAAATATTGAGAATTAGAGCACATTTGTTAACAAATTAAGATAAGTAGTTGGAATTATTATTTAATAAAATAATTTTTAATATTACATTTATTATATGTAAATGAACTATAAATAAAATATGTAAATAATTAATTATTTATTAAATATTACTTTACTTCTTGATTAATGTTATCTTTAATTTAATTAAATTTTAATTTTATTTTAATTAAAAAGATAAAATTAATCAAGAAGTAAATAATTATACAAAAATTGTTCATAAACTCTTAAAATAATGGTTACAATAGTTGTTAAAATATATTTTGTTTGAAAAATTCAAATAATGATTTTTTGTTCAATTATCAAATAATTATTTGTATCGATTTTTTATATCATGTGAAAGATAAATGAGGTGAACTGGTAGAAGTGTTAGTCTTTGAAAAGCGATTAATGTTACAATACTGTCAACTCCAGAGCTTGATAAAAATAATGGTTAAATTTTCTCTTTACACTTACGATGAAATCAGGCTTGTCCAGGGACAACAGACATCCGATTTATTCACGCCCGAACTTGTTCTATAATTAGTCCTAGACTGAGATTTTTATTTTCGTTTACACTTGAATGTCCTTGCTTGTTTTATGTTGTTATTAATTCCACTCTTTTCGTGGTCGCGACAAACTTATTGTAATTTATATATCTTCACAAATACGATGAATACTCAAGTTATTATTATTGAATTATTTTTTCTCGCAACCGACCTTCACGTTAAAGCGAGAGTAAAGAAGAAAGCAATAAGAAAACACGCCTACTCGTACCTATTTCAATTTTATCAAAATCTAATGTCGCAAATGAATAATACCGAGCAGTTTTCAGCAAATTAAATTTTCAATCTTCTCCACTTTCATCCGACCTAAAATAGATCAATTGACCACACTCGCATATCATTTTATATATTTTTACAATTATTTAGCGTATGAAATGTAGCCATTTATAGACCAGATTAGTAATGACATAATATTGGCTTTGATATTACTTTTCGTGGACAATAATCAGTCACTTTCCAATCTTCAAACAAAAAATGAAAAACTGTATTTTTTTTACCCTTACACTATTAAGTATGGTCTGCAATCGTCAACTTTTCTCTCTAATTTTACAATATCCCATTACACTGGGAAAAAAGTAATATTACTTTTTTTATCTACTGTTATTTTAATAATTACTAATATTGTTATTTTTAAAAAATTAAATATTATTATTAATTGTTTATATTAATTTAGACATTTTAAATTCTTTAGTGAGTTCCTTAGCTGCATACATGTATATGTATATGAGTATGATGATTAAATTGCTTAATGATATTTTAATAAATCTGCTTTAAACAATCTAAGCAAAATTTAACTAATTACTCTTAATACACAATTTAACATCCCTTATATCAGTATAATAAACATTGTTATTGCTATTGAATTTGGCAGAAAGGAATTAAGAGAAAGAAATATTGCGAAATTCCAGAAATTGACGGAAATGTTCATAAAGTTTCTTCTAAAATCCCGCATTTGTTGAGGTCGCGACCATCGACACCTTGTCATTTTCATGCTCACTCTTTCTCCCACTAGTGAAACGCATGTGCAGCTGTCCCTTTTTCTATCAAAAGGATACTTTGTCGATCTTCTTTGCCACCCCTGTTTCTACTCTGCTAGTGTGTTTATACCATGGACTTTGTAATAGGATCAACACGTCAGCAAAGTGTTTGTTTAATTTACGAATCTTCCATCAGAACACTTATTTATTCCAAAGTTGTTGATTTTTGAATTTCGAAGTGGTTCAAAGCAAAATCCAAAAAATACAAGAACAAATAAAAATAAAATTGAAATCTTGTAAACATATTTCGTTGATGATATTTCAAATTTATTATGTTGTAATGTGTTTTACATTGCGTATAGAAATATTTTGGTGTTTTTTATTATAATATTTACTAGGTTGACATAGCAACATGTCCTACATTGTAAACATGACTTTACTTTAAGGTTCTAGTACAGCAATTTTTAGTTTATTTTCTTTTTCAATGCTGCTGTATTCTTAAAATGTAAATCTCCAATCGCAATAAAAAATTGTCGTTACGTTAGGAGTAACTCAATAAGCAAGTTCCCATCGTTTAAAGACATTGGGAATATCAATTCTTAAAAAAAAGGGGGGAGAGACTTATTTGTACTCGTAATATTAAATATGATTATTAGTAATAATAAAAGTAATGCGGTCATAGATTTTCGTTCGTTTGAAAGGAACTCGTTAGGTAATGTATCAAAAATACAAACAAGTTCTTGGTATCATTTCCGATTGTCAGATCACACGTGTGGAATTTTGGACATTAGATCGTTAGCGCAATATGAAATAACGGCCCGAGGTCATTGTTCAACCGCTCTGGGATTGCGCCAATAACCAGTTCCGTGGTGCATGAGAACCGACTGAAACAAAAGCACGTAAACCTGTTGGAAACAATCAAATTGCCCCTGGCCAGATCCCTGGCTCGCGGCCCTCTGGAAGATGAACAGTTGGATGACTTTTTTCTTACTATGATAAACCATTATGAATACGAATGGCAACATGTGTGCGCTCACGGTGTGAATGCTGACGTTACAGCCATATCGTTTACTAGTCCTATATTTATTTTCCAACACATTTTCTAAAACAACTAACCATGACACAACATCGTCAATTATAATGATTCTTATATGAAAAGCACGGACATTAATTTTACTATTATACGCTCGTATCATCTGTACTACGTCGAAATAAATAGCAATTATAATTATCAGTTTCGTCTAATTTGGATAATACGGCTGTAATGTGAAAAGCGTTTCATCTTACACAATTGAGCATAAAAGTGATAATATTTCTAAGAAAAATTAATAAAATTTGTTATTTTAAAATAGTGCTCAATTTATACAATTTACACAATGACAAGAAACAAACATAATTTCATAATCTTAATTATTTGTAATTTCCTTGAATTAAAATTTAATTTTCATAATGTATTGTAATTAAAAATAAATGAAAATATTTTCAACATTCGTTCGATTATTTCTTTTTGTATTTATCTCAAGAATATTATATTTCATTTTATTAATTCACGAAAGACATAAGAGTAGTGTGGAATAAAATAAATTGTTATTATATTGTCATATTTGATTACATTCGATGCGATAAAGTTTTGAGTGCAGTTTTCTGATATTCTTTATGAGGACAATAAATTACTGCTAAAAGGATGCACAATTTAGATATGCGCTATAATACTTGCACATTGAGTTTGAAGCTTTTATGTGCATTCACACACACTTGAGGAAACGAATTATATGTTTCAAGTTTTTCAGAAAATATATGCATGCGAGGACGAACCAAGTCACGCGTCATATGAATTGCTCCGTGGATTAGATCACGCGACGACGAATTGCACATACAATTCGTTAAGTGCATTGTGAGAATCATTTCATTGATTTCACAAAAATTCTATTATTTCATTTGAACAAACTCGTGATTAAAGACGTTACGTATAAAATATATTAAATTATTAACTTTAAACAGTTATTCTAAAATAGTTATTCAAAATATTATATTACGCTATATATTACACTGAAAAAAAGTATTTTATGTTTTTATAGATGATTAAACAAAATGACTATATATTTTTTTAAATAAGAAAATTTCAAATGAAAAATAATCACGTATTTACATAAGTTAGTACAATATATTTACTAAATTTTCATATATTTCAAATGAAATTTTCTTATACTTTACGTACAATGTCACATTCCTTTACCGTACACGTAAAATTAACATCATTATTTTGCACCAGGGATAGTAAAAATATAATTACATGTCAATACATAAAAGTTGTCTAATGCGAGTAAAAATAATTATGAATATAAAAGCAATAATCATAATGTCACATAACGTCAAAATCTTAGTGTTTACTAAGAAAAATAATAAATTAAAGTTTATTATTAAATAAATAACGTTGGCAAAATTATCCTATAAATTAAATCTAATAATAATTTCAGGGATTTCGAGTAAAATTTTATTACGAATTTACAAAATACATTACATTTAGAAGAAATGTTTTAATTTATATACAATATTTTAAAAATAATAGATTGGATTTATTACAATTGGACTAGAATGAATTTTCAACATTATTTCTTTCATTTATTTATGTAAAATAATAATATATTCAATATTATAAATAATTAATGTTTTTCATAACAGAATGCACCTATATATGCTACTATACAAATCACTCATCTTTTAAAATATAAATTTTATAATCTTTTTTGACAATTTTCTTAAATATATTTTAATTTTTATTTTAAATATATAATTTAAATTTAAAGTAACGTGTATTTTTATTCCTGTTTCTGTTTACGAAATGTTTCTTATAAAAAGTTTTTTCAACATAAAAATGCTATCTATTATTAAGAAAACATCCTTTTTTTTATTTACACTTTTGTAAACGTAACTTAACACAAAATTGTTATATCGACATAACTAATGCACATTTTAATGAAACCAGAAGACATTTTTTGTATTCCATTTGTCAGACGTGAAAAGTTTTAATTTGTTAATAAGTATTTAATGTATTTAAATTGTCATATTTTTTTTATTTTCGGATTAAAATATTAAGTGACGAAAGTTGTGCTATAACAAATTTCCAGCGAGAAAGTTGCGCTATAACAAACTATCGTGGCGTAAGTGCGCCAGGCATGTGCCAATGATTGCAAATATCTCCAGTTCGTAGAGTGACATTATATACGACTACCTGGCCGTCAATATGCCAAGCATGTGCCAGTAATCGGTGGATAACTTTGTTTTACCATATGGCGTTAAAACGTATAATAATTTAAACCATCGTTCGACCCAACGAAAATGCTGATCATCGGTAATCAAACTTCGGCCAGGCTTGGCCCATACTTGGGTCATGCTTGGCTCATGGTACACGGTAAAAAATGTTGATCAATATTTCATATTTTGAAAAAAAAAAATTATCCAACACCATGAGAAAGTAGTGACGAAGCAATAAATGTAATAAAAATGATCAAACAGTTTGTTAACCTTTAAAATTACTAAACTTCTTGATCATGTTTATCAAACAACATTATAATTTTTCCGGAATGTTATTTCACGCAAACTATTAATAAAAATAATACAAACTTTTTTTGCCTTGTAACTATGATTGGTAAACCACATTTTCTTTTATATGGATAGAATCTTAAAGTTTCTTAGGAAACTAACTCCGTAATGCAATTATAATAAAACATTTACATCAACTTTAATTAAAATAACCGTATTTTTATTTTCTCTGTTTTCTAGGAACGTATGCGACAACTGCAATAGTTTTCAACTCTCAGAATGCTGGCTTCAGTTACAAATGTAAGTAAACAACATTTATATTCCCAGAAAAAAGTTAAACTTCCTCTGTGTCTAGTTAATGTCTGGTGAAGATTTTTCATAATATTGCTAAATGTTTGCCAAACAGATTTTTTTATTTTTGATATCAACATAAAGTAGGAGAATTATAATTAATTACATTAAGTACAATAGATGGAAATAATCATTACAAATTTTCCGTAAGAAAAATTAAAAATTTATCTTACGTTAAAAAAAAGTATCATATGTCACGAAACAATGAAGTATTGTTGCATTTAATGTCAAACTGCTAGAAAGTTAACAACATAATTCGCAATATTAAATTTCGAATATAATTTTTACTCAATAAAAAGTATAAACCATAATGTTATTGAACGAATTCTGGAACTTTTGAAATTGAGTGAAGAATGCTACACCGATTGTAGAACTTTCTTTCACACATTAGTAAAACTAAAAATATTGTTTATAAAAATAAACTTAATTATTGAATTAATACGAAACAAAAGAATAATCCTCGCGAATCATATATCAATACACCTTAACCGGCCTGTGCATAAATCTCGTGGCAGTATATATAACCACAAAACAAGACAATCCGCGACGTTATAAATACAACGCAACATTGTCGCGGCTTCACCTTTTTATCGACCTGCTTAATTAGCTCATCCCGCGTTGGCAAACGCACGGCGTTTGTTCCGTCACAAAAGCTAATAAAGATAACCCTGGGTATTCTCATTAATAAGTGATCTCCAATCGGCATCTTTTGAATGGCGCAATACCGAGTCCCCGAGTCTTTCATTTTATCCCGAGACTGTCGTCGTCCAATACAACATATTACCGAGTCTTAGCTAATTTTCTTCGCCGTCTCTGTCGGGCGCGCGGGTGGCCCTGTGCCGCCGTCCTTAAGGATCCGTCTCTCTCTCTCTCTCTCTCTCTCTCTCTCTCTCTCTCTCTCTCTCTCTCTC
>JABFPN010001016.1:0-34307 GCA_022817305.1 Leptoteleia sp. ZL-2020
AATCTAGTTAAGTTTTAGATAGTTTTTCCATGGAAAAATGTGGAATAGTTTTTTGACTGTACAAACTATCCGAATTTGACTGGTAAGAACCTAGCTAGGCTCTACACAGTCATATAATGCTCCAGTAGTTATGGGCCAGAATCTGGACAGTATCTTGTCAGATTTGACTAGGCCAGTTGAACTGGGCAAAGTCTGGCTAGTACCACTTTTGAACTGGACAAAATCTAGTCTAATTTTTACTTGGGCAGTTCTCATACACTTATACACTCGTACACACATAAGGAAATAAAAAAAAAAAACATTTTTCGTTCTTTTAACAAAAACAAATACAGAATAAAGTTATAAATTACTCAAAGTACACTGATGGACAAAATGTTATACAAATTGTAATCTATTTCTGTACTTTGAGGATATTATGGAAAAATGTACAAAAGTACAATTACATATGAAAAAAAGTATTCATAAAAGTGGTAAATATTATGACTTTTCATTTTATTTTTACAAATTTACGAATATATGGTACAATTTTTAATTGTACATTTTGCAACATTCTCCATATGACTAATATATGACTAATTGCATTTTATAATACCAACAGTGCTATAAATTAGTGTATATTTTCTCTCGGCGTGGAGGAAAAAATCAATTTTCGATGATTTGCCGCGAGTTCAATTGAGTCGGGTAAAGTTTAGTTTAATCCAGTCGGAGATAACGGCCGGGAGTTTTCGTTTCACACTAGCATAAATTTATCGATCAAAAAAAAAAAAAAGGAAAAAAAAGAGAGAGAGAGATAGTGGAAATACAAAAATGGACATGTTATTATTTGGTTTGCTGTATTGTCATGTTGTTCGGCTGTTGATTGAAGAGGCGCTATAAATTGCGGATCGAACGGTAGAAACTCACGTTGTTTTTTGGCGGAAACGAGGGCTCCGTGTAATCGGCACTGTAGCGATAACCAAGTGGGTTCGGCACAGGGCCGGCGAGCGCGAGAGCGTTCACGCCTCTCGTGCTCCCCTCGCCCTCGCTGTCGAGAGCAGTTACGCTCTCGGCGTTGCTGACGCTCGATCCCGCACGAATGTCAGCTTTGACATCCGAGAGATTGCTGCTGCGGTCGCTTTCTCGATACCGATCGGCGTTTGAGTCAGTCTCCTCTGTGACAAAACCATCATTCCGTGAGCCTTCGATTCATTACTTCGTTTTCGACCGTTACATCGTTTCATTCATTTCGTTACTCTCGCCTTCCTTCTCCCCCGTCACAATTTTTATTCCTCGCAATTTCAATTTATCCCTCTTTGCACCGAACGTGCGACGGAAACATGGGCCAAAAAAAAAGAAAAAAACGCACAAAAAAAAAAGAAAAGATATTTTATGCGAATAATTAAATTGCCTCGGTAGTTTCAATTTTTCTTTAAATAATTCTCCGATAGTTGCTTTAATTGTTAATTGAACTTTGTGTGCGCGGTTTCAGAAAAAAATTTCCATGCAAATTTTAGAATTATTGAACCGAATTTGAGACTAGCGATAATTGATACCAGAAGTAAAGTGTATGACGTTATTGGTACATATTACTTTTTTGCAATTCAATCCATTTTAAAAATTGACGAACGAAAACTTTGTCGTCGATGTGTAATCACAATGTAACTAATCTTTTTTTTTTCGCATTTTTGAATAAAAAATTCGCTTTTAATTTTAGTGCCATTAGATTCTTGTGCAGAAAATAGTACTGTGGTTTAATCTATTAAATATGCATATATGTAATTGGAGCAAATATAGATGAAGTTAATTTTGTTCTTATTTTCATTTATGTTATCCTAAAAGATTTTATTTTGTGTCAAAAAATATATTCAAATAATTTCCGCTGTTTTAATTTTATCCTTATCGACTAAAATTTTAATTTAACAATGGTGCTTCATTATCGTTATGAATAATTTTATTATTTGTATTAATTATCATTACTCGTATCGAATTATGTCGACAAACGTTAAAAACATGATGATGAATTTAAACTTATTATAGGTTTGTTTTATCATTAATTTATTACGTAGATAAGAAGTAATTTATTATTGCAATAAAAAGGTAGTTATAACATTTTTAGATGCAGTTTTACCGGTTGATTTAAAATAAAAGTGGAAAATCCTTCATGTGGAAATTCGCAAAAAATAATATTTTTGTGAAGTGGAACTTTTAATTACTTCTCTCTTGCTTTTTACGTATCATTAGTGATTCCAAAAACTGTATTTCTTTTTTTTTTCAAACTCAGTTCACATATTTAATCTGTACTTTTTTTTTTTAAATTAAATATTCGAGATCCTTTATGAATTATTATAGAAATTATTTTTGGAGATTTACAGTCTATAATAAATTATTAATTTGTTTAACACACTTTATCTGTGTGATAAATATTGCTTTTCCATTAATGATACACACCTACGAAATGTTTTTGTAATATTTAATTGTAATATTCAAGTTATAATTAAAACATCTGAACGAAGGCGAAGGAAACCGGGATATACAAATACTTTAACGATCATAATAATAAATGCAAAATATATTCTTTACGTAATATAATATTTGTTGAGAAAATTAAACGAAGAAACGATGTACTCAAAGGTAAACATTTAACTACAGATTTATAAAAATAATTTACGATATCAATATCTTAGTTAAGACGAAATATAAACTCGTTGACGAAGTTCAAATTGGCAAAATTTGTGTCATGAAAACGAGTTTCAGAAGATAGCTTCCTGAGAAAAGTTGTAATATATATACAACAATTTAAACGAATTCAAATATACACTCACAAAAATGTTTATTTAAGAGTAATAGAATATTCTTATATTAAATAGGATTTCCATTCATTATATGGACAAAGCGAAATTCTATTTATAATAAGAATAAATTATTCTTAGAAAACATATATTTGTATAAAGAATTATTTCCATTTATATTAAATGGATTTGTTTTAGAGAAAAGAATAAAATAGTTTTAGTTTAAGAATATTTAACAGAAGATAACTGAATATTCTTACTTTTAATAGATTTTCTATCAGTTTTAATAAGAACATTTTCTTTGTACAGGTTTCTTAACGCAATTATATTTTTTTTCTGAGTGTATATAATTTTTGACAGGCGATACAATTTTCTTAAATTAATTATTATTTTATGAAATATTTACAAATATTTATTTTGGCGGCAATTTTATCAATTTAAATTTCGTCAAAGAGTGACATTTCACTTTAAGAAATTTCTTTCTCCAACAAAAAATAAAAGATCAAGGTAAAGAATCCAATTCGGTTTGGTTTAAGAATTTAAAAAAAAATTCCTCAAGTAAAGATTAATGAAAAATGTAGACTGCGTTTAAATAAAAGTAAAACGAATTTTAAACGATTGTTTATTTCAAAGTGAACACATAAATTCTCATAATAGTATATTAAATAAATTATCGATTAAAGGTTCAATTTGAGTCGATATTCATAAATTGGATGCTTTATCTCAATAACAATCAGTATTTTTTTTAATTGTTTATTCCTTTTTCACTTAGACTGATAGGGGAAAGTCTGGTAATTTGGACCAATTTTGCAAACGCGTTTTAATATCTTTTTTAGCTGACCAACATTTTTATTTAAAATAACCAAATTGGTCCGAATATGGTTTTAATAACAATAACGAAAAATAATTGTTATTGAAACAAAAAAATTGATTGATACTTTTAGTTAAATATCTTTAACCAAATGGTTTTAGTTATAAATCCTACATTTTTTTTTAATATAATGGTATGGCAAGAACAATACGGCCGATAAGTATTGATTTGAGTATTGAAAAACTACTTTCTGAGATACAAGGGTGGTCGAATATAATTGCCAGTCCAATATAGCAGACTTTGCCCTATAACAGAATAAGGGAAGAGATAGAAAGTAAGAGATAGATTTAAATAAAACAATGAAACTATACTCACGTATATCGTTGTCGTGGGCCTGCGTTGATCTTGGCCTTGGCTGCTTGATGCGTTCGCGACAATGCAGGATAAGCAGCACGATCACCCCGATGAGGATCACGCAAACGACCAGACCGGCGACGATGAGAATGAGCTGCCAATCGACTGGAATCAGCGCTAAGAGTAACATTTGGTTAGATTATATACTCAAGACTTGCTCCGCGGTGTTATTACGCCATTATATTTCCTCAAGATTATACGTAATGTCACGTCGGTGACAAATTGTTCCAGTCAGACAATTTTGAAGTATACAGTAAGGACACAAAAGAAGTAAATCATCTTCCCTCAGTGTCCTTGTCAAGTGAATGTTGGATTGACGCCTAAGGATTGCCGACGACGAGAATTCAATGTCGAAAACTTGTCAACTTGACGATCGAAATTGTTCGAAATTATTTTCCAGTTGATCGGCGTGTAATGCATGGAATTATATTTACAATGGAAAGCAGTTCTTTTTTTAACCGACCGTTCATTTGAATAATTCAAGTGTTGCACATATATTTTAATGCAACTGTCCCTGTCACTTTGGTGATACTACAAATTTTATAGATTTTGTGAAATTTTACATATTTACCTTTATTATTATTAATTATTCATTATTATATGTCCATTTAATAATAAACTAGAAGTTTTTGAACAAGAATTTTTTTCATAAAAATGTCATATATTTATTATCGATTTCGTACATTTATTACGCTTTCATTTAAATAATAATAATAATAAATAAAAATGAGATAAATAATCCCTTTTGTGATATTTTGTGATACAATCAATGTATAAGCATTATAATGAAAATATGTAATAAAATAAAATAAAAGTAATGGATAAGATTGATTATTTGACTATTAAAATAATTACATATCAGTTGATAATGGACAAATTTATACAAATAAATATATATTGCTTTAATTCAAAGGAAAATTATAATACGGGCATAAATTGAAATTAATAATAAACATCGGAAATTTCTCATAACGATGGACAATAACTGATAAATGTTGCGCGATGATAAATTATTCAAAATGTTTGAAACATGATGCCGAGGATCGTGCAAACTGCAAAAAATGCCGCGAACATTTTCGTGGGTCGCGGATATCTCCGCGTAAAATGCTATTGAACGCGGCGAAACAATGGACAAATAAATTGAGAAACAAAGCTTATAATGCGGTGGGCATAAATAGCTTTTATACCGCGGCACGTGTCAATTGCGTACAAATTTGACTGATCACAATTGTGGAAAGTATAAACTGGTTTAATGAACTAAATTCATTTGACGAAGCTCGTTGCACCGTTAATAACAGAAAAAAAAGAGACAATTTTCAGTAAGAATCCACAAAATTTTATTAATAAAACGGGATTGAATTTATGAGAATAATAATAATATTGATTTTTTATTGTCCAAATTAATATTTTTCAAATTAAACTGATTACTATTATTAATTGCAGTTTTAAATGTTGATATTTATAATTGATCATTCTTTTTGAAACAGATATATTTGACGTAGAAAAGTGCGTTTGATATGAACGCTAAGAATAATTTGTAATTATGTAATCTAGTATGCACGTATCCAGATGTGTACTACTGAAAAAGCGATGTAATTTCTGGTTACAAAGACATGTGGAGTATAGTGAAGGTGAGTGAATTATTCAATTATAGTATCTGATAATATGATTAATTAAGTTCGTTAATTATACATTTGAACAATTTACAAATCACGAAATTGTAACGTATTTCCGTCACCACTGTGTCCATTTTAATAAGTATTATATTCGCTCTATTCTATTCTATCGAAATAAATAGCTGAAATCGTTTCGAATTATTTGACCGGATGTTCCCAATATAAATTTCGAACTTGATCTATAATTCAAAGTTTTGATGGAAGAATGCTCGAAGTTGAAGAAACGGTTTAATGTAACGAAATTAAATTGAAGCATTATCGACGCCGAGGGTAATATACATCATCGAAATTAAAAGCTGCATCACTGGCTGGCGAAAACACTTTCGATACTGTGGTTTATTTCGGGGCGGACTTTATTAAACCTTTTTTTTTTTTTGTTATTTCTCCCGCGCGTCGATACCGAAAAATGATATATTCGACGATAAATTATCCGACGCGAAAATATCACCGTTAATAAAACATTTTGCGCAATATGTCTTGGAGTATTAAGTCGCTTATAGCCCGGGCGAAAAAGCGTTTAAGATATTTCTGGCCCGGGCAAAGTGATTCCACGGAATGCTTCTCTTTTTCTTTATCCTTCGTGGACAGATAACTCCGGGGAAAATTAAAAGCCAACATTTAGCGTAACGGAAATCAATTAAAGTTTCTCTTCCCTATCTGCATGAATTTTGCTTCAATTTCTTAGATCACACGCCGCTGGCGAATTTCAATCAAGCAATTTAAATTCGTATTTAAAATATACAAAATAAAATAAAAGTAACTCGTGGCTACCCCAAGACAGGATACCTCCCATTCTTCGCGTCTCCTCCACCTCCTCTTAACTTTTTCTTTTTTCCCTTTTTCCTTCCCTCGTTTTTCATTCTTTCTCCGCTGCAATTCCCTTTTGCTCGTGCCGCTCGCCTTTCCCGTCCGCGCTCGATACGTCTCGATATGAAAATTTTGCGCAATAACTCACGCAAAATGAGATTTAATTTAGATTCGCTGAGAAAGTTAACAATTTAATTTGCAACTTTCGCGGAGGGAATTCCGCGGCCAGATATAAAGAAAATATTTGCGAATTTCTTTTTATCGTACGACTGAAATATTTCGGAAATGTTATTTTCAGTTGCTTTTTGTTGATACGCCGCGCGGAAATCATTTCAAGTCGACAAACTTACTTTTTCGGCAATCTAAAGAAAGATTAATCAGGAGATTAACGCGTCTAGGCGAAGTTAACATTTTGCATGGCATGCGCGTGTGTAATAAATTATTCCTTTCAAACATTGGCATATTCATTATAATTTATTAAATGAATATTTAAAGATGGTCCCTTAAATTTTTTCTTTCATATTCAGAATATTTAATTTAGCTGATGTACTGAATATGTGGTTAGCTGAATTACGATAAAGTCGACGAAACTAAATTTTATGCTTAGAAACTTTACAGGATTTTGGAGCAATGAACGCAGCGAAATATATCTAAATATATTATTACTCTCTTAAACAAGAGCAGGGGTAGGAATAATTTTCTATTAAAGGCAAAACATGTTACGTACACGCAATGATATTAACGGTTATGCTCACGAATAATTAACGTCATAAACGGTAAAAATTGGAGGTGGCGAACTGCACCGGCAAGATGTTCAACTTGGAGCGCTGCAGTTTCTCAGCTTAGTGACATTACAAAGCTTCTTTAACAAGAATTAAAACGGAGTCGGCTTGCTAAATGACAAAGTATACAGCTTGATGCAAACAATCATTTTCGTTCTGAAATAACATTTGTATAATGAAAGTCATTTAAAGTAATTAAACTGCATTTTTCACGTCCTCAAATGGAATTGATATATACATACAGAGGTTTTCATCACGTTAGTATTTTTACTTTGTTAACAAAAAAATAATAGTCACTGTACAAGGAGAAAAAGGAATATTATAATCTAAAAACCAATGCATTTCAAGTTTTAGCAAATTGAATTTCATTTTGTGGCAAACTTATTACTTTTTGATGGATCATTATATTTTGAAAAAACTTTTTTTATTAATTTTATCAATTTTACAACTGCTTTTAACAGTTATGCTTATTTGATATAATAATTAGTTTTTCCATCATTGTATTTCATTACATTGTTTTATGTTGCTTTAGATTATATCCAAGTAATAAAAAGAAAATAGTCATTATCTAATAAATTCATTAACATCAATAACTACCTATCGTGACTTCAATATCAGGCTTAATTTCTTTGCATGTGTATATACAATTTCGTTTGAATTCACAATATCCATTATCAATTGTCCACAAAAACATTAAACGTTGTTAGCTGGGCAATGAGTTCGATTCCCATGTAAATATTTGCTATTCTACACACAGAGAATAAATTTAGTTAGATCAACAAGAATCTTGCTCATTCAACCAAATTATATTTTACTATTTACACAACAAAAAAAAATTGTCAAAGTAACAAAATTTACTCAGTTCCTCAATTTTTTGAATTTATTTTCTTATATGATCCGAATATTTTAGATATAATCTGCTTATATTAGATAATATAGTCATTTTAAGTCATTTTAAATTGACGAAATTATGTTGATTTTGAAGATAAATACAACTGTTATATTTTGTTTTAGCTGGACAGGTAACATGATAGGTGGACTCCTTAACGCTGCTTCGACCTTGCCTCGAATATAATTAATTCCGAAGACTTTTGTGCTTTGATAATCATCAAGTCGAGGAATAATTTAATATCCCGTAGCGCGTAATGAAATGCTTTTCAATTATCCCCGTATAACGAGCGAGGGAAAAGTCGACGTATTTGTAAAGTAGCAAATATTTAAGGGCGAATCCGCACGTGAAATTAGCTCGTAAAAATATGTATGAAAGGGTGCGCGCGCGCGCACGGACGGACCTCTCTGCGCTGATTTCGCGGCGCGTTTTAACGCGAAAATTGAGGCACAAAGTTAATTTAACAAATGTATGCTAATGTAATTTGGGGGCGCTTTTACAAGTCCGGCTGCGCCAAGGCCCCGGTTCGCGTTTGCAAATACACGATGAGGGGTGTATTAGCGCGCGAAATTTATTTTTAATAAAGCAACGGCGCCCCGCGCGATGGGACAACAATTTAATTATCGTCGGCTCTCTCGCGCCGCGTTAAAAAGAAGCCAAACTGTGTGCTCTTTAATGCTATCGCGTTGCGTTTTAATTTATGGCGCCTCCGCGATATTAAGCTGTTTGTTTAGGGTAATACTCGCAGCGTATTGTACCCGTAGCGGACTTTTCTCTTTTCAGTGTTTTGTTGGGAACAAAGTCAAAGTCTCGCTCGTCGAATTTTGTTGATTAATTGATAATTATTGCCCGTTGAAGGGGAGAAAAATGTGTCAACATAACGCGAGTTTATAAATCAGGCATTGCTTGGACAAGATTTTACACGGAGCTGGTAATTTTCTTGATGCAATGGAAAGAGTTAGACTTACTCTGATATTGTACTGAAACAAACATTTTATATGAATATTTTATAATAATCAATTAATAAATATGTTACGTTTTTGATCAAATTTTCTAACATTTACTTTCTTTTACAATGAAATTTTATCATGTTCTTTGACGTCCATCTAACATTTTTCTTCAGGCACGATATCATTGAAAGAAAAAAGGTCTTGTAATATTTCTTTAGTAAATGTATAGAATCGTAAGTATTTTTCACAAAAAATGCAAAAAAATCTTATACATTAAAATTCAGAACGCAGGTATTCATATTAGTTTTTTTTAAAATATTCTAATTTCTCAAAAATAATAAGTTTGTTAAAAATTAGAATTCAGTTTACTAAAAATTGAAATACATCTACTGTCTTTTAGATCGTAATATTCGTTTTTCTCCATGTATTATATCTGTGAAACATCCATGCAAATTTATATGTCGTCCAAAAGTTTTATACCGAATAAAAAAGAAATATTAAGATAATTATTTTCCACATCAAAGTAGGGACGTGGTATACAAAAGATAATTAGTACTATCAAAAATAGTCACGTTTAATATTCGAAAGGTAGAAACTAGAATTGTGGATATTTAATTGTACTATTTTAATTAGTAGAATTAGACCACTTTGCAATATCACATTTTATTCTAGCGAAACGGTGAATTGGGCTGTGATTGTTCTCAGTACAAATTTTTACGTTCAATAATTTATTTAAATATTTCAAACAATAAAGCAAGCCTTCAATTTAATAAACACGAGTTCGTTGAGATTCATTGTGCCCGAAAATAGAGAGCAAGTGAATGCTCTCGCTTTTAATTACATTTCGTGACAGTTGTGGGGGACAAAAAATTGCAATACACGATGAATGAGGCGCAATTATTTCTTAACATTCTGTGTTCGAGGCAACTTAAAGTGCGGGTTTTTCTTAAATTTCAGGATAAAGGGCAGTGCGCTCTTTTTTCACTTTCTTCCCTCTTTTTTTTCCCCATTGGACGGTAATAAGCCATGTAATGGTATATAGCCGATAAAAAGGAGAAAATGATTACCGTGAGTCATGAGCTTGATGACAATAGAATCCGTCCCGAAGCTGTTAGTGACTGTGCAGTTGTACTCCCCGAAGTACGTTGATATAGGTTCCAGAAGTGTTACAGTGCTGATGATCCGCTCGCCCGTATATTCCTTCTCTACGTAAAATGGGGTATTGTTCGACGAGAAATTGAGCTCACGTCCAGCGAAGCTCCATACTACCGATTCTGCTTTTGGCACGGATATCGCTGTGCACTTTACCTAGAAAACACAGAAAAGCGTGCGCAATTCATTTTCCACTTTTTCCCTCTTCCCACATAATTGTGCCAATAACTTATCTTTCGACGTAACATCAATTTTCTGCTTACATTTATGTTTCAGTTGCACCTTCAATCAGTTTCCCCGTTTAAATTGGTAGAATTTTTTAATTCTTTTATACACAGTACATACACTAAAGTTATACTCAGAGAAAAAAGTATCAATTTTTAATAAAAAGTTTACTAGTTTGACATTACACTTGCGAGGTATCAATATACGGTAAACTAAATTATTAAACTTTATTAAATCAGTTTAGTAAATTTTAAATCCCCTGATTTCTAATTTTTAATATTCTTTTTTTACGTGTACACTATAAAGTATAGTACAACTAATATTTTCTAGTTTATTTCTTTACTGTTTAATATTTTAACCACTTTAAATTATTTCATTTTAATATTAAATTGATCACTGTATAACAATAGACAGATTGAAGGCTTTTTTTTTTAAATTAAATGTCTACACGTTGACTTGACAATCACTACAATTTCTTTCGAACAATGCAACTTGAATACATTCCTCGTTTGGTTGTAATTGCTGATGATACCTATTATTTAAAGCTTCTTGCAAATATGACTGATACAAACCTTTTACAACTTTTAAAAAATGGGAAGTATTTTGTACACCTGTGCATGCAAATGCTCAGTAGGACAGAAATAGAGCTTGATGATAGAAACACAGGTATTTATTTAAACTTAACTTAGAGGATTAATATTTCTATATAAGTTATTTCTATCAATAAGTAGACCATAAAGAAAACAAGATGATGCTTTTTTCAACATAAAAAGAACTTTCGTCGTATGTAATAAATTTTTTATTTCGTTTTTAGAAGCAGAAATAGTGCGGCTGGAAGAACAGTTACGACAATGATGGTGGCAAGTTGCTTTATTTTTATTAAACGTACGAGAAACGTGCACAACTTCACAAGTTTTTGAGCAAATGAATTAGAATAATACAATTGGATTAATTATTTAGAATTACATAACTACCTTTCTTCTAATTTAATTAAATTTATTTTACCAAAAGTAATGAACATAAATAAGTACTTTGAACATAATTTAAATAAAAATAAATTGTCAAGTCGTGCGCAAGAAATTTCATTTTTACGTTGAAAATACTAAATCATGTTATCAGAATCGAGAATTAACTTTACACCTATTAATTTAAAAAAATGTTTACAAAATATTTACATTTTATTTCAGACTGAGTAACAAACTTGTAAGTTTTAGTTTTAGTAAAAATTTTTTAGTCCGAAAGCTTTTATAGAATTACTATTATATTATATATTATATATATTATAGAATTTTAGTAAGCTGGGATGTAACATCCAGCAAAGTGTAACTGGCGCAGACTGAAAGAGACTGTATCAGTCAGCTTTCATCAGATTTCCGTGTTACACGTGTGACCTGTGTTTGATAATCAAATTTTATAGCTCCGCGTGCATTGATTTCGGTACGCAAATGATTTAACAATTTTTGCTTTCTCCTCAACACAGTTCCATTGACGCGAATGTTTCGTTTTTCACGTCTTTTCGCAGTGCAAATCTTGCGCATGTGTAAATGCTCGATTAATTCCATCTTTCGTTTTAATAATCAATTTCGCGCGTTTTTATTCGCCCGTGGTTGTTCGCTGTCTCGTTGGAATAATTAATGTGTGCAAATGTACGAGAATTCAGGCGCAAATGTCAAACATTGGATTATCCTTGTCAGGCCTTGTAAAGGGATTCAAACATATTTGAAGCCATTCCTAACTAATTATGTTGATGTTTGAAATACAGATGTCTCGCGACAGTCGACGTGTCTTATATTATCAGTGCACGCATTTGTTTAAAGTTGTGTTAACTGTTTCAATATACATAATTTTCAGACAAGTTGTTGTGCGAACATTTGGGAAGGATCCAAATAGACTATAAGAATTGCACTTCATTTTCCGTATGGAACTTAAACTCTCTTTAATCAGATAAGCGCATGAAAGTTTTATTCGTACACTTGGAGAAAAATAGTGTAACGCGAAGGCATTTGCATTTCAAAATTTTATTTACACGATATTATTTACATATATTTAAATATTTTTATGTAAATATATATTTAAATATGTTAAAACTTGCATATTATTTTTAAATAATGTCATTAGCAAAATACTTTTTGGTGGTATTTGATTATGCTTTGTTGAAACAAATAAATGAATTTTTTTAAAAAAAAGAAATAAATAAAAAAGGGGGAAAAATGTTATAAGCACTTCATATACAGATTTTACAACAAGCTTCAAAGACATTCAAAAGAGGCTTAAAAATAACTGAAAAATTGTTTCTCTGAAAGTTCCGTTTCCACGGCGTAAAAGAGCACTTTAAGAAAGTTGAAGCGAAATCCAATATGCATTATCTAAGTTAATGCATTTCAATGAGACTCGATTAGATCTGACGAAATCTGTCGGATGAAAATCTGATCTAACATTCCAATCAACTGATCAATCTGTTCATTTCGATCGCAAAATTACTATTTTCCTTGGATTAAATTGAATCCATTTAACAAATCAAAGAGTTGAATTTAGACTGATACAACTATAATTTTATTCTCATGACGCTCAGTTGCGTCTGCTATTCTTCTTCCCTTATCAGTTTGACAGTTTTGTCAAGTAAACACCAGCTGGCAAATGTGAAAATTGTTGGAACTGACAGTTTCTCTCCATGAGAATGAGAAAAGGCAAACTTTCTTATGACCCAATCACCTGGACAATAAACTGAAATTTATCGAAATCCGCTTTATTCGTGCAAAAAAAAGTTAAGGTACTAGAACATGATCTCAAACCAGATTCTTGAATTACTGTTACCAAGTTAATGCCTTATTTCTTCCATATTGTTAAACTCTTGTTACACTATTTTCAGATAAGAATAAATAATTTGATTAATAATATGGTCAGAATTTGGTATCACGAACACGAATTCTTGCCATACTCTAGCATATTTTTTGAATCTTTCCATTTTTGCGAGGTGAAGCATGCCCCGGCAAACTTCTGCTTTATGCGCGAACCCACGAAAAAGCCTCGCCTTGCGGAATAAAGGATTCTAAACCAGCGCATCAATTATTCAAATGTTGTAACAGAGCCCTCTGATGATAATTTGGTCGGAATGTATTCAAGCGCATTATATATAACTGTTGAAGTAGTGGCAGCTGCTCGAGGAGCCATACATACCTTGACTAGACCCTCGTCGGGAACGTACTGCACTCTGGGCGATACTATTGTCGGTGGCGCCCGTATGTAGATATTAGCGTAGCCGGTTAATTCGGGAAAACCAGGAACATGAGCTTTACAGTAGTATCGACCGGCTGTTTCGGGACTGACGACGACACTGATGTTGGGGCTGGTCGCGAGCACCCGATCCGAGTCTTCGTGGATCCAAACGATTTCCGGCGTCGGGTTGCCGTCCACGTCGCACTGCAGTATTTCCGTTGCACCGTAGTGCGTTTCGACGGAAACGGGCGGGTGACGGAATTGCGGCCCGTCTGAAAAGCACGCGCAATCTCGTTAATCGTTCGTTAACCTCACTCGTTTTTCTTGAAAGAAAAAAGAAAAAAAAAAAAAAAGAATGGACCAACCACTGGTAAATGACAATGCTTGCACCTTTTTAAACCCATTTCCCTCCCTTCACCTCCCACCCCTCCCTCTTTTGTTTTTCATCCGTTTCATTCGGTGCCGCGCGTTCTTCTCCTTCCTTTCGTTAATAAAATAATAATAATAATAAAATATATCAATCATTTACTCGGAACACTGCACAACGATTATGCCCCGGCACTTTTTTCCCCGCAAATAGTATTAGTTATTGTTTTTATCTTCTTGTTTCATTTATTTTGGAAGGAGCGACGCCGGGGCTTTTTGTTCGCGCGTGTTCGCAGCTTAAATTCCACGTTTATTCATACGTCTGAAATGATGGATGAGCCGAGTACTTACACGTTATATCCAGAGTTTCCGTTTCTTCGCTCTTCCCCACGTCATTGTGCACCTCGCATTTGACAACCGCGTCGTGCAGCTCGCGCGTCGCATTGTGAATTATCATTTCCGTCGTGTAATCTCCGATGACTGTTTGTTTATTTATGTACCACCTGAAAAAAATAACGAATTTGCGAGTCCAATATAGTTTATTACGATGCAATGGGATGGAACGCCGTTTCCTACTTTACCGGTAATTTGCTTTTGTTAACGGAAATGGCGTTTCATAACGAATGATCGTTTAAAACACCGGGAACGATTCTCTCACTTTTTCGTTTCGAGAAGCTCGCGAAATTTGTGGCGTCAAAATCAAAGCACGACGTTGGATTGGTGGGCGCATTTTCGAGCCGAGAGTAAATTTGACCCGGTCGATAATGCGGACATTTACGAGCTGCTTTTTTTTAATAGATCAAAGGCGGGGGTGATTGAAAAGTTGTTTGATATCATTCGATTAATCGCGCTGAAGGATTGGCAAATGTAAGCGTTCAATTATGAAATTGACTGACAATTCTGATTACAAGCTGCATGATTTATCATTAACGATAATTGGTCGGTAACGAAAACTTGGGAAAGGCTTTAGCAACGGAAATTTTATCGCGGCGGCTATAAACAGTCATAATTTTCCGTGAAAAATTATATGCGTGAACATAAATCAAACATCGTTATGATATCGAAACTGTGCGCTGCAGGTGGAAAATCCCGTAAGCCATCTACATAAAAGTTTTTGACGATCTTTATAGCTCTGCCGCGGGATTGCCGTTGTAAAATCCGTTTCATTAATAGGAAATTTTCATTAATAATTTATCGCAGCAGCTTTAATCGCAAAGTGCAAACAGCGAGTTATACATATTTGGATTAAAATGATTAAAGGAAGAAAAGTTTAAAGTGCGAGTCGTTGAAAAGAACGGTGAACGCGGGAAAAAAATGAGGGCAAAATACAGGGAAAAACGGAAGGCAGTATCTTATTGAGGTAAAGGAATGTGAGCCACAATTTTGAGGCTTAGAGTGAAGAAGGTTTGTGGCATAAATATTGACATTGTAGGTCCCTTGTTATTACTGCAAGGTATTATATTACATTAAAAATTTGCATTCATTTTAGAACGGTTCTGTTTTTGCGACAAGTGAAAAGTCGCGAGGTTTAAAGTAAAGCCTCTTCGTCTGAAAGTGGGTCTTGTAAAGCGATAAACAAAGAGGTTAAATAAAATATTCCGCTCGCTCGTGTACGGAATGAATCTCCAAATCTTACCACGGTATTTTGAACTGCAAATTAGGTACTTGACGTTCAAAGGGAAGATAATTACAAATAAAGTTAGATGTGAGCAATCGTTATTCATCAGACGTATTCCATTACATACGTATATTCATCAAAGTTCGGCAAAGTCATATTACCTCCGAAATACCACAACCGCCAGCGAATCTTGTACACTTCATACATTTTTTAGCTAAACCGTGAGTTACCCTCATTCGTAAGTGCATAAAAACGTGACTGCTGAATATTTGATAGCATTTTATTATTATTGAACGCAATATAGCACGAAGGAGTTGCAGTTTATTGATATCAAATTTTCTTTGATGCGCGCACAGACAAAACTTGCATTGAAAATTATTCCATGTCTTTTTGTTTTTCGCTAGACAGAAAAAAAAAATGTATGGTGGATAGTAGTATGCATACGTTTCGTTTAAATATATTGTATGCTTAATATTAAACTCAATGGAACAAATATTTGATTTGTTTATTATAACCATGCATATGTTTGACCTTACCATACATATGGTTACATCAAACAAATGTATGCACTATTAAAAATATCTATTTGAAAACAAAAGAATTGTATTATTTTAAATAGAATTTTATTCAAATTGAAAATAATCTTTTTCGTCTGTATAGAATCACTTTCATTCAAAGCAAATTTGTGATGAATTTTTTACAGTGTGGTTACGTAAAGCATGGTTATCATAAACGAATCATGCTAACAATCAACCCATTTTTTTTCCGCGTACGTTGTCGTTTATAAAATTCTAATACGTTAAAAATTGATAAATGGCAAATATAATTTTTATTTAATGTTTCTTTTTTATTTTGTAATGAAATATTAGTATGAAAATAAATGTATAATATATAAATGAATGTATTAGTCTGAATCTGCGAGTAATTTATCAAATTCAGAAGAAATTATCTGGAAAACGTAAAAGATTTTATTCAAATGAAATGATTATTTAAATACGTAGTAAACTATTCAGAAATTTAGAATAAAATTTTACTACGTACAGATGTAGCTTGAATTATTCAACATTTATCATCGTTAAAGTTTATATTTTAATATAAAAATTTTTTTTTTCTTTTTATGCACGAAAAAAAGTGTTTTTAAAAAGTTAATGTTAATACTGAGCATATCTGAAAAACCCGTAAAAAAGTATGTATAATATGCAAAGGATTGTTAGTTTAATTTCAATGAGAGAAAAAAAATACAAATTTTTAATAAAACTTTTACTAGTTTTGCTTCATGTTTGCAGGATATTTATATCTAATATTTAGGAATTTTACTTGTTTTACGAGTAAGAATGCGTATCATGTATGTATGAAAAATATAAATATTTTCATTTGAAAAAAACTGCCTGTTTGCAGGTGGAAATTTAACAACTTAGCATTCAGAATTCAAATATTTAGAAACCAGTTTCACAAAAGTGGTCTCCTCAAAAAATAATCAGTTTGTTACAAACTAGAATTCACTTTACTAAAACTTAAATTTGTACTGGTTTTTTCAGATTATAATATTCTTTTGTCCGTGTACTTTTCATTATATCACGTTAAAAGCGAACTATAAAATATAAGTAATTTTTCCGAATTTCTTAGGTGTATAATAAAAAATATAAATGGTGATTTGTTGAATATTTTCTCTTGGCATGTATAAAAGATGATGTTTGTAAAGTGACCTTTAATGTATCTAGCACACAATAATACGGACAATGTTATAATGTATATTAATTCTTAATTCTTCTCGCGCCTGCAATTTTACGCTCGCATTCGATATAATTCTGTATTAATTATCCTGAAAATTGCTAACAAAAGTACAGTTACAAGCGGTCTGCTGGTTATTATAAGAAGCCGAATAAATGTTAATTAAGTCTTCGTATTTGCATGACTATTTTGGAACATATAAATATCCTTTAATTTGCATTCGTTCCGAGGGCGCGCGTAAAACTTTGCCACGAACATTTTATTCAATTCTCATGAAATGAAAGCGTAGCCAGTTTTGTAAAATATACATATAAAAAGGGGCAATGGCGTAACATTGCGATACGGCGAGCTCGGCTCGCGGTTCAAAAAAGGTTATCATTTCGCGAACAATTTTGCTGAAATTTTCGCCCCTACATTTAATTTCAAGAAATTATTCAAACTTTTTAACTTCAATTATTGTTTCACCGAACGGAAAAGTGAGCTTCATAATCGATCACTTATCTTAATTTCATTCTCCATTAAGTTTTTAATCTTTCGTCAGTCTTTTTTTCTATTAATTCCTCTTTTTTTTTTTCTTCATCGAGAAAAACTAATTACTATTTCATTTCCCTCCAACCGTAGCTATTGCTATATTTGTCTGCAGAAACGTTTGGAGTAAAAGAAAAATTAAGAGAAAATCTTATCGAATGGCAAACTATTTCCTTTGACGAGCGCCGGAGGAAAAAAAAATAAAATAAAATAAAATAAAGAAGAGGAAGAAACAAAAAGAGGGATGAAAGGGAAGAGGTAATCGAAATGCAGTATAAAGTTCACGTGCTTACTTGTACTCCAGGACTGGTGGATTGGCCTCGGCGCGGCATTTGAATCTGAGCTCGCTTCCTTCGACTATCTTGCCGGTGGTCTTGGAGACTCCGGATCGAATCCTTAGCGTAACCTTCGGCGCGTAACGAACCTGGTCAGGAATACCAAGCGAGTTGAAAAAACTTTGCTTTAATACAAGTCTCACATTGATTGATCATTCGTTAGGGAAAAGTTGCCGTCGGAGGCAGCGCAAGAGTTCGGTCGTTGCATTCGAAGACTTCTTTACCTGGAGTCGTCCAATTTTTTTTCTCTCTTTTCCTTTTTACCCCCCTTTTTTTTTTCGTTCCTCTTTTTTGCGACGTCGCTCCTTTTTTTTTTCCACGCAACCATTTTCGTTGCCCGCTCCCCACAATTTTTTATCGTCCTCGAGCGCTACCCCCGCTCCCTTTTTTTTTTTTTTTTCGCCAAGCAGAGCCGGTTGAGACACGTCTCGCCGAATATAATTTCGCGCGAGGCAAGACGAAAAGTACAGTCACGTTTTCAGTTTTTACTCCCGGGAATGAAATCAATTTGGACAGAAAATTGAATTACAATGAACGCCAACTGTCGGGAATAAAATATTTCGCTGAGAAAAATGCAATTCAACACGGACACTGATATTATCATAATAATCATGGCCATAATACGTAATGTGCCGTCGGAATCCCGTTCGAATGAATACAACTTTCTGATCGCGTTCCTTTTCGCAGCTTGTTGTCGACCATTTCGCGTCCGCGCAAACCGCCGATTCTTCGAGGCACAGTTATTATGTATATCGGTATACATTCGCGGGGAAAAAAAGCAGTTGGATGGCAGTTGGATGGCAGCTGGATTCGGCTGGATTTTGGCTGGATAAAATACTGGAAAAGGATGGATTTGGCGCGAATCCAGCCTTTTCAAAACGTCTGGTAGTAATCAAAAAGGCTGGATCAGTCAATCATTATCCCAGTACTCCAGTAGGTGGCGTTGATGATAGTTTGCACTGGTTTTCCACAAGAGAATTGTCGCATGAAATATATATTGGGGCACGCTATAATAAGGAGGAAAGGTGTTGAAATTTATTTTTAAAACTGTGGAATCGAATCCAGTCGAGATCCAACCTTAATCCAGCCGAGATCCAACCTTCATCCAACCGAAATCCAGCTGCCATCCAGCTACTTTTTTCCAATCGGACATATACATAATGCGGGGCAGAACGGGCCCCATTTCTGTTTCCTATTTGTTCCGTCGTAAAATTAGAATCCCGGTCGATTTGTAATGTAATTATCGCGCCGGATATTCAATACAGGATTCAACTGAAATTTCGTCGAAATTCTCGAATTATTTATTCAATTAGAACGATAAAGGGTGATTGACGTTCGCATTGGAGATGTTGGTTATAATTAGCAGTTTTACATTAAAGGAAACGAGGATGATGTAAATTCCCGTTACAAATTTCATAATTGAAATAATTTTCTTAGCAAAATATGTAATCATTTGGAAAGTTGATACAATACGAACGAAATTAACTTTTAATTTATCATTGAGAAAATATTTATGCTTCTAAATTGTTTTTTTAAATCGATAAAGTCATCTTACATGATAGTTGACAGTTTATGTTTATAAAACACTGCAATATCGACATTTTTTCCATATTCAAAGATAATTATATTTTGAATGCATATAAACTTTTATATCACGCAGGATATCATTATAGTTTTGTATTTTTCTACAATTCGACATTCTATTTATTAAATTTTTCTTATACAATTTAATGTTTGCGAAATAATAGTTGAAAAATACATAAAACATTTATTTTGTTATTTGTGGTTAAAGTGATATTACTATTTCAAGGTTACAAGTTCCTCTTTGCGATGTCTCAACTTTCATTAATTTTTCAGCAAACAAAAGAATCGCCCTCAAACTCGTTATAATGTAACGGAATAAAAAAAAAAAATCATATCACGCAAAAACTTTTTAAAATTCCAACGGCACTTGCTCCTCTTTTTTCCCCATTAGCTTCTTTCTGCAAAAAGCAATAATTAATCAAAAATTGCACGACTAATTCAATTACAAGTCCATTTAATTTTCCCAAACACCGGCAACCTTTGTCCGCGATCCATTTTAAAACATCATTTTTAAAAACGTTAAACGAAATCCGTTTAAATTTTGCAGTTTACCTTTTTTTTTTTTGTAGCACTTTAAAAAATGGAAAATAAGGAATAATAAGAGAAAAAAAATGAAAGAGGGAGAGAAGAGAAAAAAAAGAGCAAGCGAGCCGAATCCGGGCGGCTGAAAATCAAATAAACTCGCTGTATAAATGTAAGCCGAGCCGACGAATAATGACCGGTCGTGGAAAGCATTTTTGCCTTCTCTTATTTTAATCAAAGTTGCGAAGATTCGTTTATTTGTTGGGGTCGCGGTGTGTAAATGTAACAGGCGCGCGGGCAACGGAAATAGCCCCGGGTTTATTGATTTTGGCAATTTGTTATTGCACGTATCCCTAAAGCGCGGCGCCAGTTGTAATAAGATTAATAAAACGGTTTTGGCAAAAGCGGCCCCGGCTGCCTCGCGCGACTCGCCCAATCGAATTATCTCAAAGTGACCCGGAACAGGGACGCGCGCTCTCCTTAAAGGACAATGGCATTATGCATCCCGCGCGTCATAATTTTGAGTTACGACCTTTTAAATAACCGCATCCGCGTCTTTTTGCTAGTCAAATTTTTCTTCCCCCGTCGCGATAAGAGGGCACCGCGCGCGATAAGAATTCTTAAGTTTTGAGTTTAGGAGCCCGTAAAATGTTTTGCTTACATCATCCGGCCGGATATAAATGCGTCGACCGCGGCCCTTTACATTTTAACATCCCAGTGAGAAACTGTAACCGCCGCGAGTCGGGTCACGCGACCTTTTATTATTACGATAAATTTGCACGCTAAAGTGTACGAATGTTTTGCGCCAGCTTCGCTCCATCAATGTACGTAATACGTTCGTTTATATTTAAAGAATAATTGAAGTTTATTTCGCCATACCAAGAAAACAAGTCCGTGACATGTTACTAACTTAGTTGGTATACTCACGGAAGTTTAGTGGTAGTTACTATATTTTAAAATAACTCGGTGGATATGTCTGCGCATTTATAGTAATTTTATAATATAATATCCTAAAATATTATATTATAAGATAATATAAATATTTTGTAAAAAAAAATTAGTAAAAAGTCGTTGTCAAGGAATAGAATCCATTATCTTACACTGGGAAAATAGTTATTGGGTTAATTTTCGTGATAACTAGAATTCTGGTTGAATTAACCATATTATACGAAAAGTAACTCGTAAGTATTAACTGTTATATATACCTAAGCTCCTGTTATAAATATATAAGTTTCTCTCAATAAACACTGTACATGTACTCTCCTAATGTTATTTGTTAAAATAATCAAGTTGTTTAAATTTATAATCGTTAACAAATTATTATTAAGTGTTTAAGTTGAATCAATTTAATTTAATTACATGACAAATCAAATGTGCAGAGAGGCAGATAAAGATGGAACGTAATTGGCTGGTAATTCGCATGTAATAAGGATTAATTGTCAGTCCTTTTGTAAACTCGATGAGAAAAAATTGGAATCATTAGTCAGCGTTAAAACCCCACGGGTGGTACAGGGCTAATTATTTTTATTTTACTACTCAATTTTCACTTCTTAATGCCAAAATTTTTTCCATTTGATCGAAGTAAATTATAATAAGTTTTAAATATGCCGCAAACGTGATGTTAAAGGATATGTCAAAATCTTTTATGCTTCGTCGAAAATAAAATCAGGAATAATACAAACTGCGATTCTGTGTGAAATTTAGATTTAACTTGGTGATGTAGAAATAAATATCGCTCGATATCGAGACAAGTATTAACCCCTCGATTCGTTCTTGAATATAGATATTTGAATGCCACGCAAAAAATATAAAAAGAAATAAGAGCGGAAACTTCGTCTCCGCGTGCTTGCAAATGTTCAATATATGAAATTGTAGAATGTTTAGTATCAAATTGATATCATGTTGAGAAAAATAAGTTTATACAAAAATGAAGAAAAAAGGATAATAATAATAAAAAATAACACGGTATACTTGGACAAGTGACTTCTCAGCAGACATACTGAATATATTTTCATGAAAAATTTTTGCAAACGAAAAAAGAATATTTGATGAAATATACAATGTGAAACGAAAATTTTTATTTCTTCTTTAAATAGTCGATATACTCTAACGTTTCTTTTCGAATCGCTACCTTGGAATTTTAAAAGCAAGCAACTTTTTATTATAAATTCATAGCATTACAGAATTTCACTCAAATGATATTCCAGGTTGAGAGAAATAGAAGTTGATTTTATTATAAAATTGCACCGACGAGCCACAGATGGAACTTTATACGACACTTTATAATGAAATTGCAAATAACTGACGTGCATAGCAAAAGTTTAAAAAAAAAAAAAACTTTTTCTAGTAATGTTTTGAAAATTTTTCTAAAAGTGCAGTTTTATGATTTATGAAATTTTAATGTATATATTTATACAAAATGAGTTGAACGTTTTAAAAGTACGTTCAAAGTGATAATTTTTTTCGTATTAAATTTAATACTATATTTTTATATTTCAGCGTAATTACGCTGAAATACCACAAATCTTTGATAACATTATTTAATCGTCGTGTGCACGATATAAAAAAATTTCACACAGATTTTACTCTAATCCCATAGTTGGGCACTGCGAGTCGCTTTAATTCTCAAATGTATCGTATTATAAACATTTAATACAAATTAATAATTTGCATTAGTATTATATTCATCCACATCATTCAGTGTGATTGTTCAGAATTTAACGCATAATATATTAACAAATATACAGATGCATGAATTGTATAATTGAAGCTACAGAAGATTGCACACCTCGACGAATTCGATTTTTTTTGCAGGAAAAATGATGTAATAGGAAAATGAAAGTATCGAGAAAAAAGAAATTAAATTTGTTGGGTTACAATAAATCTATTTAAATTTTCTCATAACCAAGAATCATCGTTATTGTGTTCAATTAATCAATAAGTTTCGTGATGAAAAAGTTGATGCTACTAAAGCATCAGATATTAAACATTCTTGAAATAATTATTCATTTTTTTCTGAACTTTTTATGATGTATTTAAATTAGCAAAATTTATAGTATTTTTGATTATAATATTTTTTACGTGAATGTAGAAATTCGTACAGGTACACTGAGAGAAATTTATTACATTTTTATTTTGGAAGAATTTAAAGTCGACTTATACTTGAATAAATATAACTATTTTTATATTCAAATTTTGACTACCATGAAGTCTTTCACTTAGGTATGAAAGTAAAAATTTGAATACAAAAATAGTTATATTTGTTCAGGCATAAATTGACTTTAAATTCTGGCAAAATGGAATATTAACTCGAACACCATTTTACATTCTTGTTTTCTAATAAATTTATTAGCAATTAGTATTATATTTTAAAATAACAATTATCAGTCATGTGAATAAGAAAGAGGCGTGGCTCAATTAAATTCTTAAGTGTTGGCATAGATTGATAGCAAAGATGAGTGTGTACTGTAACAAGTTCTATTCCTTGAACACATTTTTCCAATATTTTTCATTCTTAAAAAACAAATCTCAACGTAAAATTACAACTGTTAAATAAACTGCGCGCGCATCCGCGCCAAATATGAATATAAAGTGAAATTGAATTACTTTATGGAACGGATCTTCAAGGAAAACATTCTAATAAATGAAAGAATTTATTGGGCTTATGATAAAAATTTCAAAGGCACGATTTTCTGTGCCCGTAGGGCACGCAATATTCATTCTAGTTGTTTAAATAGTACATCACACTAGAAGGAATACTACAAATGCAGCCATGCATCCCCAAGTTATTATAAAATACAGTAGCAGCTACTAATAAATATCTCCCGGTGTAAAGTGAAAGAAAAAAAAGATAATTGAAAAATACGATATATTCGTTTCATGTATCATACTACACGGGCAGTATTTATTAGTTTCTTCGATTACTGAAAGCCATAAACGTATGCAAAATTATGGATATGCGTTTGGGGCTCGCGATATCACTTACTGGAGAATCCAGAATAAAGTTATACAGGGCTTTGGTGTACGCAAAAATGTAATTACGTATGTGTACGTGTAATTGTAAATCGATTTTGTCGGCGCGTGGATATACGGATAGGAAAATGTAAAAGTCATTCACCTCGACACGAAGCTTGGCACTCTGCGGTGTACGATTGGCTGCATTTTGGCTTTGGCAAGTGAACGTGGTGTTGTCGTGCTCCTTTCGTGGCATCACTGTTAAGACGGATCTGACAGTGTAGAGGGGTCCATTTCCGTATGGCTCCTGAGTCGTTTCTATACCGTCGTGCAGTACGTTGCCTAAACCATCGATCCAGGTGATCTGGAATGCAAATAAAGCTTGCTTTGAAAGTCACTGTCGTATGCTAATACAAACCACATCAGAAATGTTGAAATTATTTTCACCCTCTTTATCAAAAATTAAACTTAAATATTAACTTCTCCCGCATGATGGGATGAAATTTGATATTCTGCATTGATAGCTTTAAATCGCACAGTAAACCCTTCGACATTATCATTTTAAAGAGTCAACATTTTATAACTAATTTTGCAATTTTTAAATAAAACAAATTGTACAGTATATCGTATAATTATTGTATGATTATTGTACAGTGTGTAATATAATATTGATGGATGTGTGTAATATTTAAGTCACATTAAAATATCGTTTTATAATATTAAACAAAATATTCAGTTCAGAAAAAAAAATATAAGAAAATTATTGTCAGTAACAATTACAATTCATGACGAACTGATTTAATAAATTGTAATAATTGAGTTTACAATATAATACTCAGCAATACCGTATCATATTCTGCGAGTATAATGCTAAAGTGGTAAACTTTTTATTAAAAATTTATACGTTGCTTTTCTCTCGATGAAACGCGGGTTGCTGCGGAAAAACATAGACGCTACCGCGCGTAATCTTATTTCCTGGCGAAGCTGCTTTTTAAAACGGCGACGATCAATCACAGCGACATTGGTTGGCCGTAATTTATTTGACACAATTACGCATCCGAGTGATGCGCCAGGCACATGAAAAGACGCGTCGCTCGCGGACCAATAGCTCGCGTCTCAACGAACGCGTTAATTTGCAACGCGCGAATCGAGTCGCGACTGATCATTTACAAAAGCCGCACTCGCGACGCTTCAATTATTTTGCACGGTTTTCCGTTCCGTCGCGACGTTTGCTTAATGCCCCGTGAACGCGCGCCAGGCGTTCTTACCGGACTGCCGTGTTGCCAACTCCTCGCTTTAAGTCCCGTCCCAACCAGTTGGCCAGGCTTCGCGCCCAACCCGGCAACCGCGGCGCGCCTTTGAGCTCGCCAATTTACGCAGCAGGCCTCTCGGCACCGCCGCTGCAATTACAATTAAGCGCGAGACCGTTTGTTGCAATTTTTGTTGGCACCGCCGAATACCACTGGTGCTCGACTTTTTGCCAGTACACGCGCACGTCACACGGAAAAAACTGTACTGTTGAAGCAACGTCAGTTGGTGTTGGTGTAACAATGTTATAATGTTAATATTGTCCCAGCATTATGAAATGTAAAATTTACAAAAAATTTATGTTACACTGAAAAAAAAAAAACCATTAAGAATTATTGTACTGGAACCTTAAAGCGATGCCGTTTGTATAATATAGGAAAAATTACCATATTTTCAAATACTTTAGTGTGTTTTATCATAATTCTTACCGTGCTGGTAAAGTTCATAATGAAGTTCATAAAAGTTCACATAAACGTACGTTTTAGTAAATATCGACCAAAAGAAATTGACGCGGTTACCAACCAAAAAATAGCATTATTTGTTTAATTACCATTTATTAAATTTTCTTCTAGACGCTACATTTAATCTTTTGTAAATCAGTTATACTATTAGAGCATTATTTTCTGTAATTCCAACATATATTTAACATATACAATTTAACAAAGTAATTAATGTTGTAATAACAGAAACATTTTTTTCTGTTACTTTTTAACTTTATTATAAAGTTAAAAAAATTTGGCAAGCCATTGTATTCTCAATGTTGAATAAATGAAATATACATATTCGATGTTGATTGAATGAAAATTTATCAAGAAACACTAAAAATAGAAAGTCATTTAATTTCTTTATCGAGGTATTTTTGGCAGAGGAGGAATTTTTGAAAAGTTTATTATTTTACAAAACATACAGAATACCCATTACGTTTCTAGTACGAAACCCATCTGTATGTGGTTCTAGAGGAAGTTTATTAATGACACACGATGTTTACGTTCGGTTTGATGGAGTTTTATCAACGTGAAATAAATAGTTACGAGGAAGTATGTGAGTTTACTTTATCCAGTGAAATTGCAGTAAACTTAAATGCTTATAACGTTTTAGTACAATGTTTGAAGTACATGCCATTTTATTTGAAATTTAAATTAATGCAATTACAAATTTATGCTTATCATAATATTCCGTATATAAAATGAATTAATTTGAAATAACAATAAATTCAATTATAAACATGAGATTCTCTACAATTTTTCGACAAGCTTGAATAAGTTTAAATAATAAAAGTTGCTTTGCCTTATTTGAAGTTTTACATTAATTTATTTTGAGACGATGCAATAAATATTCATTTTTTATATTAATTATCGATTAAAAAATATTTCCACGCAGCTTTACGACGAAATAATAAATAAAACAAAATGTTAAGTTTCAAATAAGTATGTACCGAAATTCCGCGAAATTGCGTTTACTTCGTAACCTTTCACCCGTAAAGGGTGAAATTTTGCGCATACTTTGAAATTCAATTTGCCTTTTGTTGGAAATGCGAAATTAAAAATTCATAGTTCTAATAATTTCTTAGAAGGCGCGTAAAAAATTATAAAATTCATAACACGAAAACGTTTTAAAACTGAATTATTGCGAGGATGAAAGCACAACAGAGTTATGTTTTTTTTTTTTTAATATTCATTGGCTTTTACCTTTTTTCTCTTTTTTTTTCCTCTTCATTCCGATTGTTAACAACTACGCTTTCATTCGAAAAGCATGATTATTGCGCGCTGATAACATAAACAACGGATGGGATGTAAAATAGGCAATAATGTAGTTAATAATGTGAAAAGCACTGCTTTCTCTTCAACGCAAATAATCTGATTACTCTTCGAACTCGGGTTCGCATTGTAAAATCTGTAGCAATTTTCAGCAAATTTAACACAAATATAGGATACGCGCATTTTTTCCTCGTTCGCCTTTCAATTTTTGTTTCTCATCTTATGAATTTTCATTCAATTCGAGCGGAAATAAATCGTCGTCGCTTGCTCGCAAAAATTTCGAATCATTCGAAATGGATACTCGTCGCGAAATTTAACGCGATTACGTTAATGCATTCAAAGCATATACTCGGGTGAAAAATCAGATATTCAACATACGCCGAGGAAAATTTCCCAGGAAATTATGCTGTTTAAAATAAACTATTTACTGTTTTCAATTGAATTCTAAGAACATTAACAGCTGTATTTAAATTATATTCATATATCCATGATATTTACCTAAACTCTTGAATAGGGTAACGATATAATGATGAAATTATTATTATTCTTAAAATATCAATAAGTTCTACTACTGTTCATAGTAAATGCATCTTTTAAATATTAATATAATATTAAGTATAAATTAACAGTCAATCTTTACCTTAATATTAATTAATTTTATAACTTACAGGAAAAAAGGTATTTGTCAAGTAAGGTATATTTACTTTGTTAAACTGGTTTAAAGTTTAATGATTTAGTTCACTGTATAATGATATTCTGCAATTATAATGCCAAAATATTGAACGTTTTGTTAACAATTGATATTTTTTTCTCTCTCAGTGTATCTAAGGTAAAATTTGCGATATTTTAGTGTTATAGTTTAAGTCACAGTACATTTTATCTCGCAAAAAGTCATTGCAAACATTTGAACCCCATATTATTAAATAACATCGGACTGCTCATAAAAACATATGGCAGTACGTGAAGTTTTTTGGCACAGCTTCAATTCTTAATTACGCGGCGAATGTAGACCAATTATTTTGAATACCATATAATGCGCGCGAATCGAAAAATTCGATTTTAATAGGGGCAAGTGCGAAAAACGTGCATTTAAGTTCAGCTGCTCCGTTTAATCGTTAATGATGTTTTAATTGTCTCACACAAGATTATGTCTCGACTTACATAAACGCCTCGAGGCATTATTATTGTTTACTATAAATAAAACCCATTTTTAGTAAGCCGTTCGGTGTCTTTTTGAAATATCTCTTTGAATTTTGCGCAGCAAGAAACTCGTCTGTGTCGGTTGCACCGCAACGTTTTGCATTTCAGCAGACATTGTCGAATAATTGGCAGACAAATAAATATTGAAGCGGGCGATCGATACTGCAATTATTAGCTTTACTCCAGACGCTGCGGAAAAGTGCCACGGAAATGAGCGACGCAATACGAAATAATTACAGACAATTATTTCACTTAGGTCCATTAAATGCCATTTTTAAAAAACAGGACAGATCTTAACTCCGCCGTACAAATAATCCGCTTCATTGTTTCATTTTACTTCTCGAAAAAAAGCAAGAAAAAAAAAACCCGCCGTTTCTTTCATTCCTCAAACTTATTATATATTTTAAAGCGAATAAAATGGGACAGCGAAATTACAATCTAGTTTACGTTATTTATGTTGCTGATTTTTAAAGAAGAGAATCCGAACAACTGTTTTTCCGATGAAAACTCTTAGTTCCCTTTTGCTGAAAATTCAATTTCCATCCGAAGTAAAATATTATACTTAATAAAGACTCTTTGCGTTTTATTAAAAATAGTGCCACCGGTTTCAATGCGACTGTTACGAAGATGAATAAAAAAAAAGTGACGCTCGGGCCACTTTGATGAGATTCCTTTTTTTACCGCGTGTTTCACGCCGGGCAAATATTTCATGTAAAAGGGCGAGCGAGTGGGGCAAAAATCAGTTTTCGCTTTTTTGTTACTTTTCGCATTTTATGGCCGCGCGAAGCCCCCGCAAAGTGGTCGGCTCATTATCTTCCGCGACAAAAATTGGCAACTGCCGGTCGATTGGCTTTGATTTATGTTGCGCGGGCGCGAAAATAATGGGAACATAATTTGTAACTTACGTATCTTATCGGCTACGTCAGTGGAAATCGGCGCGAGAATAATTGCGCCGGGGGGAAAAAGCGGCGGAATGCACACGGGGCGAGGGGGAGGGGGGGGAGGTATGGGGCGGGAAAGCAAGGGAAAAGGTGGAAACGCGCAGGTGAGTCGCGCTAAAGGGTGGCAGGGAATTAGGTCAGCGTGTTGGTGTACGAGAGGCCTCGATCTTGATACTTGTAATCGGATTATTACGAGATGCCTAGGCACCGAGATGCATTGCTCGTATCGTGTAATCATTGGATGCAAGCGACGCACTTAATACCATTCGAAAGCTGTGCATCTCCCGTATAGCTACGCTAATGCCATTAGCGGCCTCTTTGGCAAATTTAATGTCACTCTCAAATTAATAATTCGTTGCGGTTACATTGTTTTTGGCGGCGGATCGCTTGTCGTCGCTTTTTTTCCCCTCATTTTTTAAGACCCACTCGATTCGTTAATTTACTCTCCCGTGGATTTTCCCCCGGGAATCACCGAGAGGATTAATTTTAATTATATATCGAAGATTTAAGCACCTCGCAGCTGAATACTTGGGAGCTTTTATTAACCCAAACTTTGCTTTTGATCCGCTTTTGGGATCATTTTGAAAATTACACCGGAATATACACAGAGACAAATATGCGTTGGCCTTTCTCTGGTAATAATAACCAAGATTGAGGATAAAGTAATCAGTGTTATAATCAATTTCGGTACGTAATTAATGTACGAAAGATAACTATATTTTTAGTTAAGTTTTTCTTTTCTTTTGTCATCGATATAGAGTTTTGGTTGCAACGAAGTGATTGCTCACTGAGAAAAAAGATGTATTACAAATTACTATTTTTTGTATCAATTTGAGGATATATTGGGAAAGTAATTATTTCTACTGTTAATAATAGTAAAATTTAAAAGTCATGTAGTAAATATTAGTACAAATGTAGTACAAGTTGCTTTGATAATTATCATTTTTACTATTTTTAATAGTACAATTTGTCACTCTTCAGAGATATCCTCAAATGGATATAAATTGTTTTCAATTTTACTATTACTTTTTTCTCAGTGCTCGAATTAATTTATTTATTATCCGATCAATTATTAAAAGACAAATTTATTGAGAAAAAGGTCGGTAAATATTTATTGTACTGTATCTAAAAGCAAACTTCGTTTACATGTCATATTTATTATATATTATAAAAGAGGTTATAAAATATAATAAAAATCATTTTTATTATTCTTGATGGTAACAGCTTTTTCATAATCTTTTTTATACTATATGTTAAATGTGACAGGTTGATTGATTCTGTCCCTCCTTTTTGACAGAGTATAATAATTTTTAACCCAACTTTTTTCTCCTTGACATTAAGTAATCCCTACGAGAACAAAACATGTATCTTTGTGTTTATATTTCTGTTGACTGAAAGCTATTGTTTTTATTATTACTGTCCTTTACCTTATTACTTAAGAGTTATAGTCAATATTGCTGCTTATGTTTTATCATTGAGTTCGGTTTACACTACAAAATATTGCATTTATAAAAGTATTGCTATTATTTTTATGCGTATCAATGTTGGAAAGTTAAGACTCGATGAAATTGAAATAGTGATTATTTATAATGAAAATAAAACGTTACAGCGTATTGGGTAATAAATATAAGATAATTATATTGTAACCCGGAGCAAATGTAAAACGCAATATCACTCACAAGTATATATAACGTTTTACGAGGGAATTTATTTCGCTGCAAAGACAACGATTTTAATTTCACGTAGCTTTCCCTTAAAGGACAAAACGAAACCCACGTAATACGTTTCAACAAGACCGCTGCTTTTGAGGAGAAAAACTTTTTATTGACAGTATTTATAGATTGGTCTGTCCGACTCCTTTGTTTCAGATAACTTCCAAGTGTTTACCCCTACTTCGCAATTTCACAGCTCTTATAAATTTTTTATTATTTTTTTCTGTTTCATTCAAATGTCACTTCTTCGTTATCTTGAGAAAATGTAAATAGCAACTTTCAAGAAAATTTTAATACGTTGATTTATATTTTCAATAAATACATCGTTGACATTTTTTTCACAATAACTTGTTTTAGAAAAATATTTTGCTTTAAATAAAGCAGTTAAATGGAGTTAAAATTTCAATTTTAAAGCAACTCATATACCATCTTTATTTTTTATCAAACTTCTGTATCGGCACTGATTATTTCAACTCTTTACGCAGTTTGCATCTTCAAGATCAAATTTATACCATTGTCATTATTACTTATTGAAATGAAGGTCTGAAAATTGAGTTGTCACATTTAGCCTGCTGCAGTTACAATTACCTTTGTTGACTACGCAATGTTACTTGGAATACTATTTTACACTGGTTGATCAATAATAACAAGTACAGCATTTGTGGAAACATTCCACAGTTTATTAGCTTACTGAGAAATACTACAAAGTGCTTTCTCCTTTTTATTAAATTAAATTCTCTCGCGAGAAGAATGAAGTAATCTCAAATACGAAGTCGAATATTTATTAAAAATTGCACAAGATGTTACAAATAATGATAATATTAAATCGTCATTCTTCTTATTATTCGTTTAAATTAACTTTTAATAAAATCATAGTTCATGTATGAAAACATTCAGTGGAGCGCGACAGCATGTGCCTTCTATGATATATACGTGGTATTTGGATAAAAGTCACAATTTTTTTTAAAATGTTACCACAGATTCAGTCGTATGTGCCATGGTAACTCTCACATTTAGATTGCTTGCAGCTTTTGTCCAAATCCGGCAGGTATTTGAGGTTTACAAGACAAAAAGAAATTTGAACTCAGAGCAGCATAAATATCCTGTTAAATCTACTTCGTAAAAAGACAATGATATAAATATATAAGAATGAACAAAGATAATTTAGATGACCTTTCGTTATGATTTTATTTATTACACGCGTTATATTATTTTTGCTCGTTTAAGTTGCAGCTCCAACGGCAAGGAAAGCTGACGTAGATCGACAATTTTTTGTTTATTTTATAACAGTCATTATATTCATTTTTTGGCTGTAGATTTTGCAACAAGAAATGTTGCTTTAAGCTGACAATTTTTTCCCACGCAAAAATATGCATGGAAGAGAAACTTGCTGCAGCTTTCAACGTATAAAGTTAAACGAGCGGATTTATGTACATATTCTTATAAGTGTTGAAACAGTAATAAGTGATGAAACAGTCAGCTTAATTTATGCCATATAGTGAAATAATCCTAATATTCATTTTTCTACAATGAAAGAAAAAATTTGTTTGCTGTAAACTATAGTAATTGTTCCTAAAAATGATTTCTCGGTGTGTATTATGTTTTTGGTCTTGAGTTAATGAAGAAACGAGAAACTTGAGATAACGGAAAAGAATAAATTTACACAGTCGAATACTTCGTAGGTACATTAAGAGTTTGACATTAAATTCAGACATTAAAAAAACAGGATATCATTATATGGTAGACTAAATTATTAAAATTTGCAACTCTAAGTAGTATTGTGAAATTTGATATTCTGTTTATAAAGATTGTCAAAAATTAGAATTCAACTTATGAAAGTTTGAGCTACCTAGTTTCTAATTTTTAATATTCTTTTTTTCTCCGTGTAAATCTACAAAATTCGTTAACCCAGAACTCTTCCGCTTGATTACATTTGACATATTTTCTCCGCATAATGTTTCTGCTCCTTATTGTTCTCAAACAATATCCAAAGTAGTAACAGTTAAGAAAGTATTCATCTTACTACAATTAGAATTGTTTGACGAATAATTAAAAGACAATAAAAGCCCCGTTTTCGTGACCCGAGCAGGAAAGTAGAAGCGGAAATCCGGGCAACCTTAATCTTGGAGGTAACTTTTTTTGGAGCACTCGTCGCTGGTCGACGACGACGCGGACTCTCGCAGGCCCAGCGGGTCCATTAGAGCGACATCTCCGCCAATTGATAACCCCCCCCCCCCCAAATTGACGCGTCATTTGTCTTGCGCGGGGCGAGAAAACGCCGAGGGCAATTTTTTAGCCGCAGCTTCCGCTTGGAGTGTAAATTTGTCCGGCGAGGCGCGCGGCCGCAAACGGAAGAAGCCCAATGAGAAGCAATAACTCGAATCAGTATTTATTTTCCGGGCCGTTATTGACTCAAGGGGCGAAAGACGCAATCCCGGAAAGATCGGCAAAAGCGGCTTGCTGTATAGCAAAGCACCTTTCCTAAAGTTAACGCGGATTCTTAAGCCCACTTCCACTTCCTTCTTCACTTTGCACCCCATTAATACTTCCACTTCTTTTCACCTTGGTCTCCTCGACAAACAAATTTTCCTGCGCGCTGTATCAATGACGCGAGAGAACGTTTTTCCTCGTAATCGGTCGAGTGTTATACTCTGAGAAATTTAATAGGGGTTGCTGCGATATTTTATAATAACTCGGGTATTTGTGTGCATTTATATCCTTGTAATATGATACAGTAAAATCTGTAAGATTCGCTTTAAAAAATATTAGAAAAATGTCGTCGAAGAAGTGAAACCGTTATTTCGCAACCCAAGTAGAAATTCAGCATGGAACTAGATGTGGCCCTGATTCGTTTTCCACGTTTCCAAATAGGGCGCCGTACCAGTTCGTAACGCTTGGTATGTATGAGGGCCCAATGAGGATCCAAATTGGAAGCAAATCGGGGCCCAAGAGGGACCTTATTTGTTATCCAGACAGAGAGGAAAGATTAATAAAAATTACTGACATTGTTGGTAAACTGAGAATTTTTTTTATATTTTCATAATTGGAATTCACAGAACGT